>JAINUG010000055.1:772738-1070478 GCA_029706075.1 Aldrovandia affinis
CACCATTTTGGCCTTGGCGATGGGGTCCAAGATGTCGTCTGCAGCAAACTTGTCCAGATCTGCTGACACAGCACCGCCGGGTCAAGACAAAAAAAAAAAAACCGTTGCATTTGTAGCTCAGCTGGCTTGTTAAAGCCCACACCGATTGCCTGGTTAAGGAGGGTGTTTATGAAGCTCGATTACCTGTGTCTGGGAAGAAGTTGTTCACGGAGGGTTGCTGTTTGGCCACCTGCTGGGAGTTATCTAGCACATGATGCCTTGCTGGCTGTCCGGCTGCCATCATGCCCGGCTGCAGAGCCATGGTCACGTGGGGCGTCGGACACATGGCAGCTCCCATGAGCCTTTGCTGCTGCTGTACGCCTGGCTGAACATGTGGACCCATAAGCCCCTGGGGTGGCTGGTGTTGGTGCTGAGAAGAGAGGCCGTGATGTTGGGCCCCCTGCTGGAAGGAGCCTAGCTGCTGCTGCTGTTGCTGTTGCTGCTGCTGCTGCTGTTGTTGCTGTTTCTGGAGTTCCTTCTTCTCGTGCTCCAGCAGGTCCTGGATCAGCAGAGGCAGCTCGCTGGCCTCCAGGGAGCTCTCCACTCTGTCCAGATCCGCCTCGGGGGAGCGCTGGCCCCTGGCCGGTGGGAAGGGGAGGGGGTCAGGCTGCCCGGGGAGAGGGTATGAAAGCCTGCCCAGAGCAACAGTACTCAGAGATGGGGTGGAATTAGTCGGTTGGATGGAGAGGCTGGCAGAGGGATTGGCCATGGCGGTTGGCCCAGCCAGCAACATGGAGACGGCCTCCCCCACCTCGTCCTTCACCACAGTAAGTGCCAGCTCTGGCTGCTTGGGCCCCAGCGGCCCCTCAAAGAGGCCTACTGGGGCTTGACAGCCACCTAAGGTCCCCCCCTCCAATTTGATCATCCCTAGTCGTGGGGCCCCTGCCTGCACGAGGGGCCGAGGCATGTCCGAGGCGGCAGACGTTGCAGGTTTTTGATCCGTGGCCGAGTACGTACCGGCTTTGAGCATCTCCTGGCCTGACGAGGCCAAGCCTGGTTTGTGCTCGCCCTCCTCCTCAACCAGCCGCAGTTGGTCGGAGAAGACGTCCTTGGGGTCGCACTGGTCCAGCTCAGGGTCGGTGTACGCCAGCAGGTCAAACTCGTCGCACGTCAGTAGGTCGTCCAGGTGGGGGTCGGCCGTCTCTAGGTTGTCCAGGTTGCCGAGGTCATCGTCGCCCTTGTCGGGGCCAAGGTCAAGCGTGGCCAGGTCGTCCTCTTCCTCTGTGCCGAGCCCCTTGGGGGCGAAAGGGTCAACAGTGTGGGGCTCTGGCAGGTCCTGGCGGCAGGGGCCTCCTGTGGCTTCGGTTTGTGGGGGCTGCCGGTGGGGGACCGGAGCGGAAGGGTGGGGTTGGGGTGAACGTACGTTACCTTGCTGGGACGGGATGAAGGCCGGGCTACCCTGCGAGGGGTCCCGGACTCCCCCCGCCAGAGGGGTGAGGGTGGAGGGCGGGGCGGGAGGGGGCACGGGAGGCTGTGCAAGCAGGGGGCCCCTATCCTGCTGAGGCGCATAGAGGTGGGGACGGGGCTGAGGGGGACCGGGCGCAAACTGATGCCCTGGGAACGTCCTCTGTGGGTTGTGCCTGAGCTCGATGAACTGGGGAGGGGCTCCGGGGATGTGGGAGCCACGCGGGGCCTCGTCCCAGGTTCCCGGCACCAGGGCGCGGGGGTCTGGCATGACCTGCATCCCCCCCTGGATGCTCATGGGGGCACTGGGTTGGAGTCTCAGCTGTTGGAACCTCTGCAAGCCCACGGGTTGCCCTGGCCACGGGGCTCGGAAGGGAGCCTGAGAGTGAAACCCTGGATTATGAGGTCCCTGCAGTCTGCAGAGAGAAGGAATAAATCTCAGATTAACGATACGTTTTTCTCAGCATTTTTTTAATTTATTTATTTTTATTTTAACCCTGTTTTTTTTCTTTCTAAATTTGTACTGTGTGCATTGTGTATTTCACACACACACACACACACACACACACACACACACACACACACACACACGCACACACACACACACACACAAATAAAGAAAGAAAGAAACATGGTAAACAAGGGTCTAACCATTCGTGATTTTTACCTTTTATGGTGATTTTGTCTTTTTTAAATGCAAATATTTTTTATTTAATCTTATTTTCAGATTTTTCCCATTTTTCTCCCAATTTGATGACCAATTATACCCATATGTCTATGTCAACTATCCCTTTCCCTCAAGGCAAACTGAACCACCTCCTACAAGACGGAACCTGCCAAGCCACCAGAGCCTACTGCACAGATCAAATTTATGCCGGCTGCACTCCCCCTCCCCCTGGGGCAGACTGCCAACTGCCGCCCGGAGCAGGACGCCAATCGTGGGACCGTTTTTAACAGTGAAACATGTTTGAGACTGGCTGTACCTGTTGGCGCCAGGGTCCATGTTACTGGACATCTGGGGAAGGGGTGGACGGCCAAGCTTCTCCTCTATTGAGCCCACTCCAACAACACCACCAGTAGCTCTGTCCTGAAAAGGAAATGCAGTGGGGGGGTGAAGAGAGGATTCCTGAAAAGCTGGAACGTCTTTACTGAACTGTCAGTTGGGCACCACCATTACATAATTTATCAGACGCTCTTATCCAGAGTGACTTACACGTTTTTTTTAAAGCTTTTTTTTACACAAACAAATTTATACAGCGGGAAAATTACTGAAGCAATTAAAGGTAAAGTACCTTGCTCAGGGGTACAATGGCAGTGCCCCACCTGGGAATTGAACCTGCAATGATTGCGTTACAAGCCCAGTTCCCTAACCATTAAGCTACACTGCTACACAGAGGCCACCTTGTTCTTACCAAAATCACTTAACAGAGTTAAGTTTGGAGTATGGAGAACAGTCTAGCACTTTTCAGGAAAATACTAAGTTGTAGAAAGTGTTTCATGAGTTTCCTAAATGGTTCCGTACCTGTGGGTAAGGAGGTGGTGGACGCAGGGTCTTATCTAACTGGTAGGGTGCAGTTTCTCCCCCAGGCCAGTTGGTGGCACCGCTATTCGCGGCGGCTGCTTCTTTTTCTTGCCGAAGGGAGTTTCTCTGCATCTGCTGTCGGATCAACAGCTCTCGCAGCCTCTGTCTCTGCAGTATTACAGAAAATAATTAATAAGATTTCACCCACAGAAAGAAATTTCCCTCAGTTTATTTTACTGCCACACAATTTTCTATAAAACTGGAATTCATAGGTTCCTATTTCTCCTTTAAGATTTGGTTTGGTTCTGGTCAGCCAGAATAGCATCAACTGACAATAGCTCAAGAAATACAAAATACATTAAAAAAGTGAGAGAGCAGTTGAAACAAAGGAAGTGGCTAAATAAATATAAATACAAAACTATAAAAAGTATTGTAGAATTATCATGTCATGTATATATTTGTTCTTCCGTGCTGAAAATTAGGTATTATTAAATAGTTTGTCCCAAGTTCCCATTCCTTCTCTTTCCAGTTTTCACTTCCTCACTTTCCTGGCCAACTGCATTTAGACAGGTCTGCAATTAGCCAGATCCAGGAAGACTTAGTAGTAGCGATAGGAGAACGAGGTAGGATGCCACCAAAATTTGGTGGAGCTACCACATGCTACCAGCAGCCCACTGTTTTGAACCAATCATTGTGTTTTGTTGTGAAAAGCAAACCCTTCCGATTGGTGCAAACAAGTCGGTGATTGACAGCTAACTCAGTGATTGACAAAATGTGGTGGAGCTACCACATGCTACCACTACCCCACTGTTTTGAACCAATCATTCTGTTTTGTTGTGAAGAGCAAACCCTTCTGATTGGTGCAAACAAGGTGATTGACAGCCAAATGCTGCTGCACCCATTTTCGGTGTCATGATACCTCATTCTCCCATCACTATTTATGGTTGTTGTGGAAGGTGTCGGTCTGGACAGGTGTATCAGGGTGATTAACAGCCACACCTCCTAGTAGTGCAGCCAGCGCACACACCTGTGTGGCATTTCCTTAATGTACCAGAGTCCTTAAAACTGTTCTGCTTTCTCAGCAGGTGGCTGGAACACGGGAGCAGAAAGACAGAAAGAGAGAGACAGAAAAACCAAAGGAGAAACAAAAGTAACTGAAAAGTCGCAAATGTCGGTGTTCTCGTTTTGCTGAAAATGATTTTTTAAATTTAGTTTATTATTTTGATTTATTATTTTTGGCCAGAACCTGTGAGGGGGGGAGTTTGAAGTTTTATTTAGTGTCATTTTATTTTATGCGTGCTCTCTCTCCCTCCTCCTTTCCCTGTGGGAGAAAAGACAAAATCAGC
Organism: Aldrovandia affinis; assembly: GCA_029706075.1. NCBI lineage: Eukaryota > Metazoa > Chordata > Actinopteri > Notacanthiformes > Halosauridae > Aldrovandia > Aldrovandia affinis. The sequence goes on from JAINUG010000055.1 coordinate 777,050, forward strand.
TCCATTCTCTGCATCCTGCTCCAATCCTGCTCATGTCGCATGGCATGCAGCAGTAGGTAAAGGAAACCCCCTGTACTGACGGCCGCTGTGCCTCGTCCGGTGGACAAACCTAATGATTTTACGTTATATTCTTAAATTCACGTAGAAGAAAGCGAAGAAGAAAAAAAAACACGGGATGATTTTACCTGTCTGTGCTTTTCCAGCTCAGCCTGATTGAGGCCAATCAGGGCGGGGTCCTGAGCCCCTGGCAGGTCAGGCTGCTCCTGAGCAGGCCGGGCGGCACCCTGCGGTGGCTCCTGCGGCCACGGAGAGCAGGCGGCGGAGGCCCCATGGGGCAGCTGGATCCCGGGGGAAGCGGTTGGCGGCCATGGGTTGAGGCGCTTGGGGCTGCGGGGCCTGGAGTTGAGCCTGGACCGGGAGGCACAGTTGAGGCCGGTTCCCTGGGAACGCGCCTGCGCTAGGGCTCCGACTGAAAACAGGGACTCCGGGAGGTTTCCCGGAGAGCGCCTCCCCCGGCGAGGGTGGAGGGTGAGGGAGCGGGGCCTGCTTGCTTTCACGAAGGGAGCCGGCAAAGGCCGGGCTTCCTCCATCCGGAGCGGCGGAAGCCGGGCGGCAGGGCTCTCTGGACTGGGGCCGCGAGGGCGGCCGGGAGCAGGGGTCGGGGGACTGGAAGCGTGGTGTGGCGGGGGACTTCTGCGCCGGGAACACCTTGCCGGAAATGGCGCTGGGGGCGAGGGGCGATGGAACCCCAGCCTGGGCCTGGGGGCTGGTGGGCACTCTGGAGCAGGGGTCTGGTTGGGACAGGGGAGAGCAGCTTCCCCCGGGCAAGGGGCGGGGTGGGACAGGCGGCTGAGCGTACGGGTCAGAGGGAGAGTGGTGGTGGCTGTCGGAGGGCTGGCTGGTGGCGCTGCCCAGGTCCCCCTGATGGGCCCGTGGGGTCGGGGGGGCCTTGAACAAGCCACTCCCTGGGATGGGCGGCCCAGGGCCCAGGTCCTGATGTACGTTCCGGGCCGGGGAGGGGAGAGGGGGGTCGGTTTGAGGGCTCTCCCGGGAACTCGAGGGCTCCTGGAAAGCGCGAGGCGGCAGCTGCTGCACCTGTCTGGAGAAGGGGTCCACCTGAAGGGGCCCCCGGGGGCCGAGCTGCACCTCAGGAGGGCCCGAGCCGGGAGAGCGGACCCAGGGGTGGACCGAGGGGGAGGCCCGCAGGGGACTGCGGGGGGGTTGGGGAGACTGAGGGGGAAGGACCCCAGCTGACCCCGGCGTCTTTACCGACCCCTCGGGGAAGGCGACGCCGGACGAGCCACTGTAGGGAGGAGGGGCGGGGCTTTGCACAGAGCTGGGCTGAGACGGGGCGGGAGGTGGGATCTGGAGGCGGAGGGAGGGGTGGCTGCCCTCCGAGCTCCCGGCCTCCGTCTTCATGGGGCGAAACGCCTGGGTCTCCTCCGGCTGTGGAACAAGAAGCGAGGCAGGGGGTGAGCACAGGGGAACGCACAACGCATCACTCCAATGCTACCGTCAGCTGTATCGTAATAGCATAAGCTAAATGCCAATGTTGCATTTTGTACATTTACCAGAGTTGGTTATTGCCAACTCCAAACATTTCTTGCGCAGGTATAGCTGTAGTTGCCTTTCGCGCTGTCACTGCAAGGTGTTCTGCATTGTTTGCTCTAAACTCCGTATTGGAGTATGGAAATTAACTCCAGTAGTGTATACATGTTGACATACACGGTCGCTGTTTTGACTTGATCTGTATGGCCCTATTGGCCACCTTTTCCCATATATGTACACTACAGGTCAAAAGTTTTGAGAACACCGCCGTTTTTACTGAAAAGTAAGTCTAGTGAATAACCTGAAATGGCACAAAGGTAAGCGGTAAACTGCCAGAGGTTTAAACAAAAAAGTCTAGGTTACCAAAAACTGAAAAATAATGTAATTTTTTTGGCAGTGAGTAGTTTCCTACACCGTCAAAAGGCACTTGGAAACTGGAGTTTACTCCAGTAAGTTTACTGCTTACCTTGGTACCATTTCAGGTTATTCATTGGACTTGAACTGCTTAAATTTCAGTAAAAACTGGAAAACGGTGGTGTTCTAAAACCTTTGATCGGTAGTGTATATATCAAAATGTATTTAGTAAATCTGCAAATAGGTTTGTACTCTCTCTCCCAGCCCAAAGTGACGGAAGAATAAAGTAATATTGTGTGATGTCCCTGCCCCGCCCCGGAGGTGAGTACCTTCTGGGCCTTGATGACACGCTGAGTGGCACGGTTGTCCTTGGCCTTTTGCTGAAAGAGTAAAAGCAGAGACTCAAGGTGACCCTTTCCCATCAATAACCGCTAGATAAAAGAGAACCTGCACACTAGATATTTATACACTTTTTATTTATTTTTTTCTCCCAATTTGGTTGCCAATTATACCCTCTATTTATTTCAATTCCCCACCCCCACGAGTCCGCCGCCCGTCCTCCGGGAGCGAGAGACACATTCCGAGACGGAAATTCTTCCATGGACACCTTTTACCTTCTCCTCGACGGACTCGTGCCGGCTCACCCTCCCCACTCCCCCGGAGGCGGACAGCCAAATGCCGCCTCTGATCGGGGCTGACGACCAGGGCCGGTCTGGTAGAGACGCGGGTTTCGGAGCGCGTCCCAGACAGGCAGCGCACACCACACCAAAGTGTGGCGCGTTAGACCGCTACGCCCATTTATACACATTTTATCTCGACATTAAAAAACGTGCCTGAGAAGGCCCAAGGCAGAGCCACAACCGCAAAAGGAAACGCACTATGAGGGAAGGATTACGTCAGAGAGCGTCTGCGTGCCACACACAGGATCAGTGTTTACAGAAGTGACAGCTGAGGGCTTATGGTGTGAATGTTATACAGTCAAGTTAATGCGCAATTTCTTTTTAAAGGAATGTATCCTTTTCAAAAACCTCCATCTTTTAATTTTTTTTCCTTTTCATTATTTTTATTTTACATTTTGCTTCTGATTTTATCCCATTTTTCTCCAAATTTGGTAGCCAATTAAACCCGCTATTTTCAAGTCAATCCCCCCTTGCAATGCGAGTTCGCTGCCGTAGCCCTGCGACCGGTAGTGACGAAGGCAAAGTAACGTCTCCTCCGAGACGCCAGGCCGTCAACCGCAACCTGGTACTACAGAGCCACTCCTGTGCGCAGCGAATGTCCTGTCGGCTTCCCTCCCCCCTCCCTGGGGCAGACAGCCAATCGCTGCCCCCGGTGGCACTCCCGGCCAGAGGCGACTCTGGCGCGACTCTTTATCTAGCTAGCTAGCTACCTTGTGCAGGAAATCCACATTTACTTAACCCAATTCATTATAAGAATTGTTTTGCCAAAGCAATGGACCCACTTAACCTGCTGACTTGACCTTAAATAAGGCCCCTAAAAAGGATGCATTCTTGATGTCTTTGGTTCAGGACATGCCTCGAGAGGAGAGAGGGGCAACTGCGGTCTTAAAATTCTGCCATGAGCTGCCCTGAGATTAAGAGAGACAGCCATCATCTCTGAAGGGAAAGAGGAGAAACACAACAATAAAACTTTTATCTTAATTTTTTATTTTAAAGCTCACCAGGAAGGGGGCCTTTTCAGCGGCTGAGATCTTTCTCCAGATTTTCATTATCTGCTTGCAGCGGCTGGACCAGTCTGTCAGGGGAAGGGAGAAAAGCAAAACATTACAGCTTTAAAACGACACAGAGGAGGGAAGGGGGGGGGACATCTTCCTTTAAGAGTCATGGTGGCCTCCGACAGGTGGCCTTAACGTTTTCCAGCGTGCACTGGCCTGGGTAGTGGAGTAGGGAGTTTTGAAATGGTGTGATAATGGGGTGTTTACATTTACATTTTACATTTTAGGCATTTAGCAGACGCTCTTATCCAGAGCGACTTACACAGTTTACATTTCTTTACATACAATCCATTTATACAGCTGGATATTTTACTGAAGCAATTCAGGTTAAGTACCTTGCTCAAGGGTACAACGGCAGTGCCCCACCTGGGGATTGAACCAGCAACCTCTGAGTTACAAGCCCAGTCCCCTAACCATTAAACTACACTGCCGCCGTAGCAGTTATACAGCACACTGACCTGGGTAGTCCCTGTTTGTGGCTGGGTGTGTAAACAGGTTGGTATTGAGGTGTTTTAAACAGCACACTGACCTGGGTAGTCCTGCTTGAGGCTGGGGAAGTTGACGTTGGCGTACAGAACGGGGGAAATGGTGGACAGATGTCCCAGCTCCTCGTCCTTCTCCCATCGCTGCAAGCTCCGCTGGTTGTAGGAGAGGCCGTCGCCCTCAGTCTCGGTGGGGGTGGGGGGCGTGGAAGGGGTGGCTGGGGTGGAGGGGGGGTCCCAGAAGCTCTCGTCCTCGTGGTCAGGGCTGAACAACCCAGCGCGGTCGCTGCACGAGGCAGAGAGGAAGGTGAGGCCTGGACTAGTGAAAGGCAGGAAAAGCAAACGGAGACAAAGCTGCGCAGAGCAGCTCGAGCAAAGCTTTGAGTCTTCCACTCACCCCCTGTCGAAAAACGGGGACTGGAGTCCGGGGAAGGAGTCCATCAGTCCGGCAGATGGCAGAGCCCCAGAGAGAGAGCTGCCTGCACAGGAGAGTTGATACGTGGTGAGCGTTCTGACACAAAATGGCTTCCGGGCATCACCCAGGTAGGTGCTACCTGTTGGTGGTGATTGAGGTTTCCTCCCTTCACTGTAAAGCACTTTGAAATCATGAAAGGTACTATATAAAATGCAATCCAGCATTAAGACATTATTCATAATAATAATATTATGAGTGTAATATTAATAATATATTATTACAGGTCAACCCCTTTCTCCTCCATACTGCTTTATCCGCACCTGGAGGTAAGCTGTTTGGGAGCGGACCACCCTGACCCATCTCGAGGATGGGCCTCATGCTGGCCTGCAGGGTCCCGCTGAGAGAGGTGACATCCGACGTACCCAGAACCTTCCGGAAGAACTGCTCCGAGTCCTGGCTCTCCACCCCATGGGGCGGCCCTGGAAGAAGACAGAAGACAGGAGGTGTGATTTCAGGGAGGGGGGGGAGCGAGGAGCACCTCTCAGTTTGCTACGCTAAGGGGGTCACGTGAAATGGCATTGAGTCAGTGGCATTAGTGACTGTTTAAGAACATAAAAATTCACAATGACGAGAACGGGCCGTTCGGCCCATCTAGGCTCGTCATGTCCTAACCTAAAGAGTATGTAGTACGGCATCTAGCCTGGGCTTGAATAGCCCAAGTGTTTCTGCCTCTACTACCCGACCTGGCAAGCTGTTCCAGGCATTGACAACTCTCTGTGTAAAGAAAAACGTCCTAATATCTGTGCGGAACTTGCCTTTAACTAATTTCCACCTGTGGCCTCTTGTTCTGCTGACCCCACTTATCTTTAAAAATCTTTGGTATTCCACTTTGTTAATCCCTTTTAGGAATTTAAAAACTTCAATCAAATCCCCCCCTAAGTTTATTTGGACCCACCTGCCCCGACTTCCTGAGTGTGGGAACAGGCCCCGCCCTCCTGTTTCAGGGGGACAGGGGACCCCAGCCCCCCATCCCGCACCCTTGCTGTGAAGCCACACAACAACAAAAAAATGTTAGTTAGGGTGGCGGCGAAGTGTGATGGTTATGGAACTGGGCTTATAACTCAAGAGAGGAAACTGCAGGTTTGTCTCCAAGGTGGGGTACTGCCGTCGTACCCTTGAAAAAGGCAGTTCAATCCTGAATTGCTATAAATGGATAAACCTACGAAAGTTGTATAAAGCGATTATATACGTAAAATAAATGTAAATTGTGTCGCTCCGGATAATATCGGCTGCTAAATAACGAAATGTAACGTAATGTAATGTGTTAGTGGGATCATTATTTGTGCATTAAATCACAGCCATTCAAACACGTCCACAGCGCACAGAGACCTGCAGGAAAACAGAGGGCATTCTGTTCAGGAAAATGCACAAATAGATTTTTACATAAAGCGTTCTACCAATTGTTGCAACAGACAAATTATGAAATTCTACATTTACGTTACATCAAGTTATTTAGCAACCGCTCTTATGCAGAGCAACTTACAAAAGAGGTTAGGCAACGAGCAGCAATGATTCCGAGACATTGGTTGCACAGCCGAAAGTGCGTCATTAAACATATCGTTAAGTGCCCATAGCAGCTGCAAGGGGGAGTTTGAGGGAATAGTGAAGCTATGAACTGTGTGCTGCCAACTCATCTTTTAAACTTTGGCCTGGGTGTAAGCACAATAACAATGTTCATCATAAAAAAGGTGAAATGCAATGCGTGCGTTTCCCCCAGACGGTCCACGGCTCACCTGACTGAGGGGGCGCAGGCCTGCCCCCTGGCTCCTGTGTGGCCGGCACTGGGGGGTGTGGGGGTCGGAGGGGGCCCTGAGCTGGCCTCTGTCCCGCAGGGGCCTGAAGTGCTCGCTTACTGAGGTCCAGCAGTGTCTTCCCAAAGAAAGCCTCCTGCATACGGAGAGGGACAATTCCACCACACCAAGACATCCAACGTGTCAGACATCCAACGTCTCTGCCAGCCTTCGGTCAGCCGTCCATAAGCATCACCTTTGCACTGGGCCTTTTTTTCCCCCCTATCGGTTTTGCTCCCCGATTTGGAATGCGCCATGGTGCAACGGTAACTCGGGCAACCATGGCCAACTTAAACCTGCCCTTCCGCTGGCGGGACGAAGCCAACCGTCTCTGCAGCCACTGCGGGCGCCTGGTCACAACCAGCCAGTAGCCATGGTTTCCGTTTGCCGATAAATATTGTTAAATGGCCAATGGAAATTCTTTGTGGTTCGAAACCCAACTGCGCCAGTCCGGCTCTGGCCGGGAGCCCCGATCGGGGGCCGGTGATTGGCTGTCCACATTCAACAGCTACCAAATTTGTGATCTCAAGTATGCCTGCTGCAAGGGATCCTCCACTCAGAATAGGACAGAAAGAGCAATCAGAAGCCGTCGCAGACAGGATACGGTTGCAAGGCTGATGAGGATTGTGATTTGCTCAAATGACAGCGTACGACAACTTCAACAAGACAGCGACTCACAAGCTGAGAAGAAAACGGTTTTCCGAAAACGGTTTTCCGCAACACGTTTCTGTTTGTTTTAGCTTTTCAGAATAATGCAATGCTTTATGTGTCGTTATGCAACTGTTGCTATACAACTTGCTGTCTATTGTGAAACCCTCTGCAATATCTGCTTTTGTCTGTTGAGCCATGAAAAATGTATAAAAAATAAAATTAAAAAAACTTTAAAAAGGCAACAAAGATGACTGATGTTTCTGTCAATGCAAAAAAATAAACAAATAAAAAAATCGATTGGAAACGGCTGGTTTGGCGGTGACGCAGCAGGAACACACCTGCAGGTACACCGGGAGCATGTCCTCCAGCTTGCTCTTCTTCTTGCTGCGGCGTTTTTTGGCGTGCTCTGGCTCTGCCTCCACCGGCTTCGGGTCAGGGTGGCCACCAGCACAGAGCGCTGGAAACGGTGAAAAAAATACATTTAAAAACAGGCTTCAGAAGGAGAATTATTTTTACGTTATTAAAGGTCTCTTTGGCTAGAGCTTAAGGCCATCCTTCTCTGGGACTTGCCTTCATCGGCGGTTCGGTCTGAGCCCAGCCCCTCGGCCTTGCCCGTCCCTTCAGCCACGCCCTCTCCAGTGACTGGCGGCAGGATCCTTCCCCTCTTCAGCAGCAGGTTACACTTCCGCTGCCGCACCATAAACCCCCCGATCCCTACGGAGAACAGAGGTCAACCGATCCCGACGCAGGTCACAGTGGAATCTCGGGAATGGAGGTCGTCCGTAACTCTGAAATGTCCGGAACCTCTAAAGTGTAAAAATACACCAGTGTCAATGGCGGGCGTGTCTAGCCTCTCACCTGGTCTGTAAGGCTTACGCTTCTTCTTCTTGTCATCGACCTCCTCCTCTGCTCCTCCTCCTTTCAAACCCTCGCCGTCGGCCACCGTGCCTCCTTCGGGGCCTTCGCCGTCCGGGCTCCCGGGAGGCTCCGCCTTGAGGTCGCAGTCCATTGGCTCCCCACACCCTACAAAGGCAGAAAACGCCTCGCTCTATATTAACTGGCGACCGGCACCCACCCACATTCATGCAAATGAGAGCGATTGTTTAACCAATCGCGGTGATTAGACCAGGACAGGGGTGTCAAAGTGGTGTGGTTTGTTAACGGCCACAGGGAGTCAGGACCTCCGGACGTTAGTGTGGGTGTGTTAATGGATCCGTGGGGGCTCCCTCACCCTCTCCCTGGCCCTCCTTCGGCTCGGTGCCGTCAGCGGTGTCGAGGCGGGGCCGCCGCGGCCGCTTCTTCTGCAGCTGCGGCAGGGAGATGCTGCGCAGGAGCGCCATGCCCGTCTCCGTCAACCACACCCCCTCCAGCCGGTAGAACTGCGGCTCTGAGAGAGCAGGGGGAGGAGTTTCACAATCCAGACATTTAGAGACAGACACAGAGACGGGGGGGAGAGAGAGGAATAGAGACAGAGACAGAGACAGAGACAGAGACAGAGACAGAGACAGAGAGAGACAGAGACAGAGAGGAATAAAACAAACAATTCATTTTCAAAACTGATAGACAGATATACAGACCCGTCGAGCAATACGCCATACACACGGGCAGGGGAGGAAACGATGTAAACAGTGACCATAGAGACTGGGGGAAACGAGGCCTACAATGTGCGAATATTAAAACATAAATGCCACATACCTGGTTCTTTCACCCTCACCGGAGCCAAGTAGGAAGGTTGCACTACAACTGCGAAACAAAATCCAAAATTTAAAAAAGAGTCCGAAAAGGCTTGGCGTGCACACTAACGAGCAACAGCTACAGGGACATGCTTCACTGTGTCCAGCCTGGCCCTGAACTCTCCAAGGGTATCGGCTACCACTTTCAGCCATGCAAAGCTACTCCAAAAACTTGGGTGTGAAAATGTACTAAATTTGTCTTGGACTAATTGTAACCCATGCCTCCTCTGTTCTGCTGGCAGAAATCAACCTGAAATAGCTTCAGCATTCCACTTCACAATAATCTGTGTAAGAACAAATGAATAAATCATTGATTTATCTCAAAGGTGAGGTGGTTTACCGATGGGTTTGGGGTAGTAGGGGGAGCAGGGCGTGCAGGTAAAGCCCTCGTCAGAAGCCTGCTCCGCTTCATCCTCACTGTACAGACTCTCACAGACAGCGTGAACCCACCTACAGACAGACAGACAGACAGACAGACAGCCAACCAAAAAGAGGACAACTGTCAAAAGTGAAATGTCTTCACTGACAAAAAGAACAATTGTGATAAAATACACACAACAGTGTTAATACAAAACAATGCATTTAAAATGGTTAAAAACTCAGTTTTCCATAAATATGTATGGTTACTCTCATTACGCAATTCACTGCGGTTTGTGTTTTCTTTTATTAGTTTTTGTTCGTGCGCGCATTTTGTTTTGTTCGTTTTACATTCTTTGATACACACTTTTCTTTTTCTGTACTTCATTGGGGACAGGTGTTGGAAACTAGCCGTTGGCTATAAACACTCAAAATAAACTACCATCATATGCATTGCGGTAACAACGTAGCGCGTCCCTAACAAGCAGACAAGTGCACACGCGTGGGGGATATGAAGTCGACAGGCACGCACCGGTCACAGTGTTGGCACTGCAGCAGCAGCTCCTCCTCGGCAAAGTCCTGGCGGCAGACGGGGCAGGTGAGCAGGCTGGCGCAGGGCCCGCAGTGCGTGTAGCTGTTCTGCCACTCGCAGTGGAGGCCGGGGGTGGTGGCGCCACAGCGCATGCAGCACACGCACCTGGCCACAGCAGAGGGAGAGGGGCTAATACTATCACGGCTCAAACTTTACCAGGAAACGATACGCCACTGCTCAGACAGCAGGGCTCTGGCTCTTTACCAGCAAATAATATACATGAAAAAACGTAACTTTTCAAAACATTTACTCACAAAAACAGCTCACAAGCCCTTTTTATACACATTACTTACACATGTATAGTATAAATTAAATAGTATTATAAATACACTACATAATGTACACGATTTATAGTATACACCTCACATATTATATTGTATACAATATAGTATTTTTGGTGTAGCTTATATAAAGTTTTTTTTGTAATCAAATTTATTATATAGTAGAGGGTAAATACAAATGATATTGCAAGAGAAATATTTGAAACCTATAAGAACAGGTCAAACATAATTCTGTAAAACACACAGAGAAAAGGGGGCGGTAAAGACGCCACAAAGCAGAGAGATAAAGACAGAGATAAGAGATGGAGACAGACAGAGGAAAGGCTCGGGTCGGGATGGGGGTGGGGGTGGGGAGAGAGACGCACCACTTGCACTTCCAGCCGCCCTTGGGCACAGTGTGTAAGGGCGGGTCCAGGCAGTAGGTGTGGTAGCTGACGTCGCAGTCGTCACACAAGAGCAGGCGGGCGGGGTCCGAGGCCTTCCCGCACGACTCGCACACGATGCACTCCAGGCAGCGCCAGCCCTTGTTCAGCATCACCCGTGTGACCTGCAAGTACAAGAGCCATGCCAAGGGGGCGCCGTTGCCTTTCACTTTGTGCGAACCTGACCTCAGAAAACAGTGTTACCTCTGAGAGACTTGTAACAGACTAGTGGGGGGTGAGTGAGGCATCGTGACAAAAAGCAGGTGGAGCTACAATTAATTGAATCATTCACTGAACCAATGAAACAATCAAAATGATTTGAACCAATCAAAATGTTTTGCACTTCACAAGAACACACAATGATTGGGGTCAAAACAGCGAGTTACCGTAGCTCCGGTAGCATACGGTTACAGTATGTAGGTAGCTCCACACATTTTGTGTCATGATGCCTCATTCACCCGTCACTAGTACGGACTTCAGAAATGCTGTAATTTCTGAGACTTGTGCAGACTTGTGTTCTGATGTTCCCTAAATAAAATGTCACTGAAGAGAGCACTTTCTTTACACAGTGGATGAATTGCTCATTTAGCATAATACATTACACCAAACTATGGCCAGGATTCAATCAAAACTTAACTTTGATTTACAAATAAATGCATGAGTTACCTTTTTTCTTCAAAAACTAATAAAGTTTGGAAAGTCAAATTTTGGTGATTGCAGAACTCCCCAAATTGGAGATCAATTGGAGATAAAAAGGAAATCATGGAATCGTTTTAACAAAATGTAATCTAAATTTTTGCCTCATCAAAGTAGCCACCTTTTGCCGATAGCGGAACACACTCCTGGCATTCTTTCTATGCTTTCACCCTTCTGTCCAGTTCATCCCAAACCAGCTCGATGGGGTTTAAGTCTGGAGACTGTGGTGGCCATTCCATGATTTGAAGCCTATCATCTTGTTCTTTTCTTCTAAGGTAGTTCTGACATAGCCTGGAGGTATGTTTTGGGTCATTATCTTGCTGTAGGATAAACCCCTGACCAACTAGGCGTAGACCAGAGGGTATTGCATGGCACTGCAAAATGCTGTGGTAACGCTTTTGGTTCAGGGTGCCAGTAACTCTGGTGCCAGTCGCCGACTCTGGATCCAGCAAAAGAGCCCTAGACCATCACGCTTCATCCTCCATGTTTGACAGCTGGTGTGACACACTGAGGAACCATCCTTTCGCCTACTCGATGGCGTACAAAAACCCTGTATGATGAACCAAAGATTTCAAATTTTGATGAATCGGTCCATAAGACCATCTTCCAGTCTTCATTAGTCCACTGGCAGTGGTTCAGGGCCCAGGCAAACCTCTTTTTCTTATTTTGCCATCTTAGCAAAGGCTTTCTTACTGCCACTCGACCTGTCAAACCTGCAGCTCGAAGTCTTCTCTTCACAGTTTAAACTGAGACTTCCTTACTTCGACCAGTGTTAAGCTGTACTTGAAGCTGTTGTCCTGTGAGCCGCCTATCACGCAAGCTGTTGACTCTCAGAAACTTGTCTTCTGGTTTTGTTGTGGCTTTGGGTCTGCCAGACCTCTTCCTGTCAGAGTTTCCTCCAGTTTCCAAGTGCCTTTTGATGGTGTAGGAAACTGTATTCACTAACACCTTCTTTACAATTTCTCTAAACTCTTAAGGGTTATAATGGCCTGCCTTTCTTCCTTTGTTAATTGCCCTTTTCTCGCCATTATGATAGCAATACAGGCAGTCCCCGGGTTACGAACGTCCGGCTTAAGGACAACTTGTATTTACGAACGGACTGCCATAAGGCCTATTATATTTTAAAAATCTAGTTAACGGCCTCCCGCGTTGTCCAGTATTTACAACGTCCGACGCTGGCCACGGAGACCGGGGTTCAATTCTCCGTCTCGCCAGAGTCGGCTCTGGCCGGGAGAGCCACCAGGGGCGGCGATTGGCTGTCCGCCCCAGGGAGGGGGGAGGGAAGCCGACATGACGTTTGCTGCGCATAAGAGTGGCCCTGTGGCCCTGTGGCCCTGTGGCCCTGTAGTACCGGTCGACGGCTTGGCGAGTGCTGTCTCGGAGGAGGCGTTACTTCGCCTTCGTCACTACCGGTCGCAGGACTACGGCAGCGAACTCGCATTACTAGTGGGGGATTGACATAAAACAGCAGGTCTAATTGACTACCAAATTGGGAGAAAATGGGATAAAATGTTAAAAAAATGTTAAAAAAAATAAATAAATAAATGAATTCGAGTTAAATACAATGGTTCATAATTACGAACGCACGCACTACTTTGTAAACACTACTCATGAAAACATTGCGCGGTTTCAGCGGTTCGTCGGCTCAAGGAACAGAGATCACCGTCCGTTATTTTAAGTCAGATCACGGTCCCGTTTTTCTCTTTCTCTTACCCTTACAACGATGCCTCCAAAGCGTAAATCCGATGCAAGTGCTGGTGATGCATCAAAGAAAAGGAAAACAATCACCATGGAAAGTAAAGTTGAAATAATAAAGAGATCGGAGAGAGGTGAAACGCCATCAGCCATTGGGAAAGCATGCTCGTGCAGCAAGTACATAAGAACTGTATGTACCTGTTCCAACTTACATACAAATTCGACTTAAAAACAGACTTAAGAACGGATCTCATTTGTAACCCGGGGACTGCCTGTATACTTCCTGCAGTGCAATATTGTCCAAATAATGCTTCAGAGGGTGTAGTAACACAGTCTGTTCCAACACTGCCTTTATACAGACAGAGGGTTTGTAAGTAATCAACAAAAGTTGGGACACCAGTAGGAATTATTTGCATCAACTTCCATTGCTGCAGAACAGCTGTAAATTGTTAACCTGTTTTTGGTAACAAGTTAAGGACGGATATTGATTGAATCCAGGCCTAAATGTCAGTCTAAGTGATTAAATGTGGGAAGTTGTGAGGCTCACCTTGCTGTTGACGCAGTACGGGTGGTAGCACTGTGCACATTGGGCACAAGCCAGCAGCTGGCCTTCCTCGCCCTGCCCAAAACTGCCACACACCACGCACATGTCCTGAGATCGACCAAAGGGACACACGTACACTCACGTGTTAGCACAGAGTAAAGGAACTGTTATTACATTTTTATTTGACCTGGTATTACTTTTTTTTTTTTTTTTTTTTTTTTTTATAAAAGGAAACAACCACAAACTAATTCTCAAAAATCTTTACAAAAAAAAAAAAAACATTCCCGAGTGTAGCTTGTGTTCTTCTCATGTGGAGTTGTGGGAGGACTCGTCGGGACTATGCAGGTAGGTGTCCACACTAATCCATGACAACACTTTATCCAACATACTGGCAGCCACTTTTTGACAGGTCTGCTTGACATAATACATCACACAATAAGACTACTCAACATAAATACTCAACATAATAAGTACTAACAGGTCATACTATGATTATACAATGATGGTCCCTGATCTCTGAAGGAGCACACAGAGTTCAATGGAAGCGAAAGGGGCAGGGGGCTGGTTACCTGGAGCATGACGAATTTATCGGTGTTGGAGAACAGCACGACAGTGTTCTGCATGGAGTCATCGTCATCATCCTCGTCCTCTTTGCTCAGCCCTGTGTTGTCCATGCTTTCCTGTGGAAGGGGTCCAGAGCAGGCGTGAGGCAGACTCACAAGGGGGTTGAGATCAGCCGACACAAGTGAAGGCAGAGGGAGGCTTCATGAACTCGGTTAAGGGTGGAGCCTTCAAACGCTGTCAGTCAATCAGGTGTATTACACCAATCGGACAGCAGAAAGAGAGGGGCCTTATCGCTGACTCACTAATTTGAGCCAATCGTGGGTTTCTGGTGCATGGCAGAACCCTACGATTGGCTGAGATGAGTTTAACGTCGAGGCGTGTTTTTAAGAGTGTTTACGTATCCATGCGTGTGAGCTCACCAAGAATGCCTCGACACAGGAAGGCATGGTTTTGAGGCGAGACCGGCCCCGCCCCCTCCCACTCCCACCTCCACGAGGGCGCCGTTTCCCTGGGAAACTGTTGCTACGGCCCTAATCGAAAGAGAATAATAAAGTTCGTAACAATAATAAAAACAACAACAACCACAACATTTTAAAATAATTGAAAATTCTTCTTTAGCCTTTCTTTACTTTCATTAAAAATAATAATAATACAGAGTAAATGTATACATTAGCTAGGGACTGTTAACACACTTCTGCATTGGCCTTGTATATGATTATTTATGTGGACTGCCCAATAGTAGCTGTAAGCTCATCCTGCTGCCACAATATCGTTGGTCAGCACAGCTGGGCTCACACTGGCAAACACATCCTACACAGCGGAAACAGCAGGGCCGATCCCACTCAGCTAGAGGAGCTGCTGTTGCACAATAAATCGAAGAACACCCCACTAAAGCTGGGGGTATACTTAAAACAAATTTGAATTTGGCGTGTTCACACAGGCTGTCAAACTGTTGTCAAATACGGCGTTGGGAGCAAAGGTCATTACAGAGGACATGCAGATCGCTGCTGCACATTTGGCCAGTTATGCTGGAAAAGCATTCCAAATAACGTTAAACGATGGGTTAGCATTAATAATGTTGGGCAACAAACATTCACACAGTATGCCTGCGAAATGCCCCATTCTGTCCGTGATTAGCAACAGCTGGCACGGAGCTAACTGTTAGCTAAGTGTAAAATGTTATCATTGATCCAGCCCCCTGAATCACACACTTCTACCCTTTTCCAAATTCCACAATTCTATGATTCAATTCTGAATCGCCTGAATGGAAATATATTTGACCGAATTTTGAAAAAAGGGAAAAAGTGGGCGAGTCAGGGGGCTGGATCTAGGCCAGTAAAATGAAGCTAGCTAGCTAATGACACGGAATATGAAAGTACAACTCACCTTGGACCTGATCAAAGACAAGGACTTGTTGTCCTGATCACCCAACCGGCCACAAAGTATTTGTAAACCTCAAGACTTTTAAATGCTTTTAGAGCCTTACCGGTGAAATATGACTGCCGATTAACCAAGTAGTTGTACAGGTCATGGTACGCTATGTCAGGCAGATGGCCTGTCTGGCAGTTCTGTATTGGCTGAAGCGTGGTTGAGGATCCTGCACTCCAACAATCAAACTTTTGGATTGTTAGATCGTGCCTTTTGTTCATTGTCCAAATGTTCCACTTTCTTAGAAAGCCCTACATACAGACTAGGACCGCTAATTTTTCCAAAACATCTCACAGTAGCCTTCCTATCCACACATTTGCATGCATCATGCTCTGCTTTTTGCCGTCCAAAATGGTGGAGTAAACAGTGCGTGTCACGTGACTGCACGTCCTCTATACTCGGTGCGACTTGAGGTCTGTTCAATGACGCTCCACGTCAGATGGGGGAGCTTGCTAGTCGCTAGACTACGGAACCGGAAATATAAATACCAACGGTGAAATCCAAAACAAAGCAAACATCGGGCTAGCTCATTTGCGAACGCCCGAGGCAAATAGTAAAAGGACGCGTCGATGGCTGTGTCCCTATAAAGATTACGCTGCACTAAACCCTCGGCACAACAAACAACCTTTTCCCCCAGCTATTCTAGCCATCTAAGCATTAAGTACACCTAAAGATAGAGGTTCTAGTTTTCTAATTGGGTAGGAAAAGTAAACAAGATTACTAGATAAGTGCTATTCGTGCTAATACGTCTTAGATTTTACAGCCACCTGCTATTTTCATATCTAAACATAGCCAAGTTATCTAGCCGACTAAATGTTGTGAACTGTATCATAAACTAACTAGCACCGAACGTAGCTAACTGACACAACGAGCTATCTAGCTCATAATATAAATAGAAACATGAGCTATACGTGACAACACTCAGTACTAGGCTTGGCCTAGTCAGCAATCATCCACCGAGAATGCAAATACACATTGCATCTATGCACATATCTACACACTAGCTTACGTTAGCGACCTTACTGGAAATTATATCTAACTAGCTACCTTGATGAGCTAACTAGCTAGCCAATTATTTTCGCTAGTTGAATTAGCCAACATGTAGCTTTCTAACTGGAATTAAACAATTGGCAAAGTTTTGGTCATAGCGGTAGC
This sequence comes from Aldrovandia affinis, assembly GCA_029706075.1. Lineage (NCBI taxonomy): Eukaryota > Metazoa > Chordata > Actinopteri > Notacanthiformes > Halosauridae > Aldrovandia > Aldrovandia affinis. The sequence goes on from JAINUG010000055.1 coordinate 793,552, forward strand.
CAGTTTTTAAATAAGCAATTTTAATGTTCAGCAATTGAGATGGCTTGCTAAACTGGAAGGACATTTAAAAAAAAAAAAAACTTTTGCTGGGCTTGCTAGTAGTGGCGGCCAACGACGACTTTTATACTTTGCATAAAATTGAGCCACACATTAGCTAGCAACTACATTAGCTGTATCTGGCATAAACCAAAACATTTTAGTTAGATAGAAGGGCGCTAGGTTTTGTCATTTGTGCCATGTGTACTGGACATAAGACATAAACCAGAAACACATGGCCCAAATGACATGCGTAAAAAATGCAACAAATCATGTGACATCGTTGACTAATTGCAGGGGATGGTGTATTGGGAAGCGGTGAACGAGGCTGTGCAAAAAGTTAGCCAAGTTTGCCTAGCCAGCCTGCACACATTGCAGCAATCAATGCCAAATGTGGCACTTCGTTTTGAAGGCAAACCCGCCATCTTGCCTGTGCAAACACGTCAAATTCAATTTGGCTTTAAGCATACTCCCAGCTTAACTAAAACCCTCGGGCAGCGGTATTGCCACAAGGCTCACGGTGCGAGTGGTGACTGGTACCTGTTTGACACGGGAGCGACCTGGGGAGCTCCTGCGTTTCGCCTTGTCCCCTTCAGGCCTTGATGGGTCAAAGGGCAGTGAGTCGTCCGTCTCCATGAGCAGGGAGTTTGAGCGCGACCTGTCCACTGGCATCAGGCTCATCTCCATGGAAATGGACCGGGAGTCCAGGCCCATTTCCATGGAAACAGACCGGGAGTCCAGGCTCATCTCCATGGAAACAGACTGGGAGTCCAGGCTCATCTCCATGGAAACGGACCGGTTGTCTGCTTCCCCGGGGGAGCCCATGAAACCGCTGCTGCTGCCGTCCCCGCGGCTCTGATTGGATGCCTCATCCAGGAAGAGCTCAGGCCCAGCTCCTCCTTTGTGGGGTTCTGTCTCCTGTCCGTGGGACTCTGCCTTGTCCACAGTGTGCTCTGCCACCCCAACTTCTGACTGGATAGCTTCAGTCTCCATTGGAACAGTAGGAGGCATCTCTGCCAATGACATTTGAAAGCTTGTCCTCGGCTCTGATGCCGATGGCCCCGCCCGGTCCATGCAAACAGGCTCCTCCTCTTTGGGGATAGGGGGAGGGGATAAAGGCTGAGGTGAAGATCGAACGGAAGACACATCAATATGCTGACCCCCACTGCTGCCCTTTAACCTTTCCTCTCCCGATATCTGCTCTGTAGGGGAGCAGCAGGTAGTACCTATAGACTCAAGACCACCCTGCGTTTCAGTCGCTACATCAGTTTCCGATTCTGGTTTCTCCATTACTGTTGTAGTAGCAGGGGCTGGGGTTGTACCTGGCATTAGGGGTGTAGTTACATTTGGAGGTGGCATTGGGGGTGTAGCTGGGGCTGCGGATGGAGATTCCGTTGGGGGTGCAGCTGTGGTTGGAGCAGGAATTTGGAGTAGATCTCTGGTTGTGGCTGGTATTGGGGGTGTAGCTACGGTTGGAGCTAGCGTTTGGGGTATAGGTGGGGTTGGAGCAGGCGCTGGGGGTGTAGCTGGGGCTGCGGATGGAGATTCCATTGGGGGTGTAGCTGCGGTTGGAGCTGGAATTTGGAGTAGATCTCTGGTTGTGGCTGGTATTGGGGGTGTAGCTACGGTTGGACCTAGCGTTTGGGGTGTAGCTACGGTTGGAGCGGGTGTTTGGGGTGTAGCTACGGTTGGAGCGGGTGTTTGGGGTGTAGCTGGGGTTGCAGCTGGCGTTTGGAGTAGATCTCTGGTTGGAGCTGGTATTGGGGGTGTAGCTACGGTTGGACCTAGTGTTTGGGGTGTAGCTACGGTTGGAGCGGGCGTGGGGGGTGTAGCTACGGTTGGATCGGGTGTTTGGGCCGTAGCTACGGTTGGAGTGGGCGTGGGGGGCGTAGCTACGGTTGGATCGGGTGTTTGGGGTGTAGCTATGGTTGGAGCGGGCGTGGGGGGCGTAGCTACCGTTGGAGCGGGCGTGGGGGGCGTAGCTACCGTTGGAGCGGGCGTGGGGGCGTAGCTACCGTTGGAGCGGGCGTGGGGGGCATAACTACGGTTGGAGCGGGCCTTTGGGGTGTAGCTGGAGTTGGAGCGGGCCTTTGGGGTGTAGCGGGCGTTTGGGGTGTAACTACGGTTGGAGTGGGTGTTTGGGGTGTAGCTACGGTTGGAGCGGGCGTTTGGGGTGTAGCTACGGTTGGAGCGGGCGTTTGGGGTGTAGCTACGGTTGGAGCGGGCGTTTGGGGTGTAGCTACGGTTGGAGCGGGCGTGGGGGGTGTAGCTGGAGTTGGAGCGGGTGTTTGGGGTGTAGCTACGGTTGGAGCGGGCGCTTGGGGTGTAGCTACGGTTGGAGCGGGCGTGGGGGGTGTTGCTGGAGGTGGAGCAGGCGTTTGGGGTGTAACTACGGTTGGAGCGGGCGTTGGGGGTGCAGCAACGGTTGAAACGGGCGTTGGGGGTGCAGCAACCGTTGAAACGGGCGTTGGGGGTGCAGTAACCGTTGAAACGGGCGTTGGGGATGCAGCAACAGTTGAAACGGGCGTTGGGGGTGCAGCAACAGTTGAAACGGGCGTTGGGGGTGCAGCAACCGTTGAAACGGGCGTTGGGGATGCAGCAACAGTTGAAACGGGCGTTGGGGGTGCAGCAACCGTTGAAACGGGCGTTGGGGATGCAGCAACAGTTGAAACGGGCGTTGGGGGTGCAGTAACAGTTGAAACGGGCGTTGGGGGTGCAGCAACAGTTGAAACGGGCGTTGGGGGTGCAGCAACAGTTGAAACGGGCGTTGGGGGTGCAGCAACAGTTGGAGTGGGCGTTTGGGGTGTAGCTGGGGCTCCGGTGTTCTGCGGTAGTCGACTCTGAGCCTCCTCTCTCATTTCTTCTTCACCAGCAGGAGGGGTAGGGCTTGAATCTCCGTTTCCACCTTCTGTTAGACACAAAAGTTTGTTACTTCAGAACTTCCTAATTAGTTTGGAACTAACTTCTGTATTGGAATATCCATATTGTTACATTGTTGCACAAAAATGTTATGTAAAAACCACATTAAAACCATTTAATTTGGCTTTAGCGGACAACTACTACAGAAACAGTACTGTAAATGCCATAGAAGCTCTCGGGTATTCCATCACATCCTTTAAAAACTGCACAAAGCATTGCTCAATTCATTCCAGGGATATAAAAAACGGAATATTTACTTATTCATTTATTTGTTTTAAAAGACGATTTTACGTGGTGAATCAGTTTAAATCTTATAGTTGTAATGTCAGATTACATTACAGGCATTTGACAGGCATCAACAGATATGTATAATCTTGCAGAACTCTCAGAGGAGTGCATCTGTTGACCTCTGTAGAGGTCACTCCTTACCAAGCTCCATGGGAGTGTTAGTCTCAGCTTCGGGCCCTATCCCCGTGTTGCCAGTTGGCACATCAGCCTCCATAGTGCCCCCTGGTGGTGCTTCTTGGCAAAGGTAGCAGGCATATTCGCCCTGAGCGGAGTCTGTACAAGCAGCACATTGGCTGTGAACCCATCTAATGGAGAACAGGCGAGGAAGAGGAGACGGTCAGGGCATTTACAACACAATGACATTACCGTTCAGAGACCTCAGCTACCAGACCCGGCTGTGAATGCGATAAAAAAAAAAAAATGGTGTAAATGTGTCACTCCGATGAAGTTGTAATGTAAAAATCAAGACAAGGATATTATTTTTTTAGAAATGATCTATTAGCAAGATAAACCCTTGAGGCACAAACTAATTTTCAAGTTCTGTGTCTGCAACATCGGCTTTACAAACATTTCAAGCAAGCCAAACATAGTGGATAATAATGAGGAAAACAAAATACCACAGAAACAAGAATAGAAAAGGGGAAGTATCCATAATTACAAGGTGGAGAAACATTTTTAGGGCTTTTCTTTAGATGCATAGAAGATTAAATGCAACAACTCAACATTATAAATATGACTACTAACCCTGCCTAGGGAGTGAACAGACTTGTTATCAAGTCAAGGAAAGTTGGCGGAAAAAATGATTTCAACCTCATAAGCTGCCTGGTCTGCAGCATACAACCATGCTGGCAACTGTACGCTCCTCAGGTAAAATTAAAAACAATTCTATGTTGATTAATTATACAAAGGCAAGATTTCAACATTGAACTCACATTCTAACATGTTTGTATTATGATGAGTTTATGACGAGCTTCCATCACCCCAACATTAGTTGACTCCTGATTAAGATGGTGTATTGAAAATGATTCAAGGTGAGAATTTTATATGAATCTGTTTCAAATGCACAACTATACAGTGGGGAAAATAAGTATTTCACCCCCTGCTGATTTTGTGCGTTTGCCCCCTTACAAAGAAAGGAACGGTCTATAATTTTCATGGTAGGTTCATCTTAACAGTGATTATATGAATTTTAAACATTTATTTGTGTTTTATTGAGGAAAATAAGTATTTCACCCCCTAGCAAAACATGACTCAGTACTTGGTGGAGAAACCCTTGTTGGCAAGCACAGCGGTCAGACGTTTCTTGTAGTTGGTCACCAAGTTTGCGCAGATCCCAGGAGGGATTTTGGCCCACTCCTCTTTGCAGATCCTCTCCAAATCCTTAGGGTTTGTAGGTTGTCGCTTGGCAACTCGAAGCTTCAGCTCCCTCCACAGATTCTCTATAGGATTAAGGTCCGAGACTGACTAGGCCACTCCATGACCTTAATGTGCTTCTTCTTGAGCCACTCCTTTGTTGCCTTAGCCGTATGCTTTGGGTCATTGTCATGCTGGAACACCCATCCACGACCCATTTTCAGTGTCCTGGCTGAGGGAAGGAGGTTCTCACCCAAGATTTCCCGGTACATGGCCCCATTCATCCTCCCTCGATCCGGTGAAGTCGTCCTGTCCCCTTAGCAGAGAAACAGCCCCAAAGCATAATGTTTCCACCGCCATGCTTGACGGTGGGGATGGTGTTCTTGGGGTCCAAGGCAGCTTTTTTCTTCCTCCAAACACGGCGAGTCGAGGTGATGCCAAAGAGCTCGATTTTAGTCTCATCTGACGACAGCACTTTCTCCCAAGCCTCCTCTGAATCATCCAGGTGCTCATTGGCAAACTTCAGACGGGCCTGTACATGTGCCTTCTTGAGCAGGGGGACCTTGCGGGCACTACAGGATTTCAATCCATTACGGCGTAGTGTGTTACCAATGGTCATCTTGGTGACTGTGGTCCCAGCTGCCTTGAGATCATCAACAAGCTCCAGCCGTGTAGTTCTGGGTTGTTCCCTCACCTTTCTCATGATCAGGTTCACTCCACGAGGTGAGATCTTGCGTGGAGCCCCAGACCAAGGGAGATTGATGGTCAATTGGTGTTTCTTCCATTTTCTAATTATCGCACCAACAGTTGACTCCTTCTCACCAAGCTGCTTGCCAATGGTCTTGTAGCCCATTCCAGTCTTGTGCAGGTCTACAATTTTGTCCCTGATGTCCTTAGACAATTATTTGGTCTTGCCCATTGTGGAGAGGTTGGAATCTGATTCATTGATTGATTCTGTGGACAGGTCTCTTTTATACAGGTAACGAGTACTTAATTAGGAGTACTAATTAAGTAAGAGGACTAATCTGTGTGCCTCCTGGTCACATAACCGGTCTGTGGGAGCCAGAATTCTTGCTGGTTGGTAGGGGGTGAAACACTTATTTTCCTAAATAAAACACAAATAAATGTTTAAAATTCATATAATGTGATTTTCTGGGGTTTTTTATATATTCTGTCTCTCACTGTTAAGATGAACCTACCATGAAAATTATAGACCGTTCCTTTCTTTGTAAGGGGGGCAAACTCACAAAATCAACAGGGGGTGAAATACTTATTTTCCCCACTGTACATCAACAATACATCAGGACATCAATAAAAACAAAACAGTCTAACACCAGGATGGAAAGTTCATTATCTTTGTCAACTGAGGTGGCAGGGTTTAAGCATGTCAACAGTTACAATCACGGTTACAACATTATGCAGTGTTCCTCAATTTATTTAACCAATTAAACTGGGGATCATTAGACAGGTAGGTTTGGAATTTTATCAGGACACTGGAGGGACCCCCACCCCTTTGCAATAAGTGGCATGGGACCTTCAATGACCACAACAAATCAGAACTTTTTCTGGGTTTGGATGCAGGCGGATAGGGTTCAGTTTGGATGCGGACCCCACCTGGGCTCAAGACTCATTGTGCAGCTCACCTGTAGCACTTGTGACAGCTGTGCAGGGCGGCGGGGGGTTCGGTCGCCTTGCCGCAGACGGGACATGCCGAGCCACGCTGCCGCTGGCAGCCGTCGCAGAGGGTGTAGCTCTCGAACCACGGAGCAGCACCTGGCACTGCCCAGCCCTGGGCCCCACATTCACGGCACACCCGGCACCTCTGGAGGCAGAGAGACGGGAAGAGAGAGCGCTCAAACAGTACATACGTGTTAAAAGTGTTTTTAAACATTGGCAATTAATCACAGGTCAGTTGAAGACCAATGTTGATGGGATCCGGGCCTGAGCGGACGGCCCAATGAGGCGGAGGCCCTTCCACTGCTCTCACCCTGCACTTCCATGGGTCAGAGGGCAGGGACTCCATGGCGGGCTGCAAGCAGAAGGTGTGGTAGCCCTTGTCACAGGCGTCACACACCAGCATCATGGAGTCCTCGCCAGGCTGCCTGTAAACCAACCAACCAGACCCAATACCCTCAGTGGAACAGGACAACTCTCACACAAGATAACACATTTTATTTGTATAGTGTTTTTCGATTTACAGTGAAGTCTTTTACAGCAGCGATGCAGTGAATTCAAATAAAAATGGAACTCACCAAACACTGGTGTGTGTGCATGCATGTATTTCATGATTTTGCCGTTTGCGGTGATACGTACATGTGAGCATTCATGTGTGTGTGTGTGTGTGCGCGTGTAAGCGTGCATGCATGCGTGTGTGTCAGCATGCGTGTGTGTGTGTGTAAGTGTGTGCATGCATGATTTTGCCCTTTGCAGCTCTCTGACCTGCAGGTCTGGCAGACCTTGCACTCGGGGCACTGCCAGCCGGAGCGCTGCAGGGGCGTGGCACTGATCTCCAGGCAGGCGGCATGGTAATGCTGCCCGCAGCCCGTGCAGAACAGCAGGTCCGCCAGCACGCCCACCGAGTCGCACACGGTGCACAGAGCCACCTCGCCCGCTGCCGGGGGAGAAGTCAATCAGAGACGAGAAAAAGGAACTCTCGACTTTAGAACAGAGCTGTTTGGGCTGAACGGCACACCATGAGGACAAAAAATGTGCATTTATTTAAATACAATTTTTGCAACTTAGCAGATGCTAGACATAGTTTATATAAATTAATCTCGCATTTATAAAGCTGGATAAATGGAATGAAAAAAGCTTTTTTTACTGAAACCATTCAGGTTAAGTACGTTGCTCAAGGGTACAACGGCAGCGCCCCACCTGTAAATCCTGAGTTACAAGCCCAGCTCCCAAACCACTCTACTACACAATCCAAAGTTGCCTTGAACTTGGGGGGGGGGAAGCAGAATCGTATGTCCTACCCTTACCTATTTCCACTGCCTTGTCTATGTGCTCTGGACACAGGAGGGCCAGCTGCTTCAAAGACTGGAACGATCCACTTGCAGCCGAGCAGGGGAAGTGGTAGAACTTTGAACACCCCTCCGCTCTACACCGTATGGTAGCACCCAGCCTTTTACAATATTCACATCGCTGATAGAAAGAGAGACATTAGACAGTCATAATGACCATTGAGTATGAAGAATAAACGACACACTACACCAGGACCTTATCCGAAAAGGGCAGGTGTGGGTACAGTCTTTTGTTCTAGCCCAGCATTACAACACCTGATTCAACTAATCATGGTCTTGATTGCACACCATGACTGTAGTGCTGATAGTGCTCAGCTATAACAAAACCCTGCACCCACACCGGCCAACACCAACACAAGCATGCACACACACACGCACTGACCTGATGAATCCCTGAGATGACGGCTTTATCCATGCCCTCCAGTTCCTGAGCGTCTGTGATTCTCACGCCCTCGGACCAGACCGCACACCAGTGATGGACCCAGCAGTGCCCTGGACAAAACAAGGACGCAGTTAAACAGTACTGCTTTATCTGATCTCCTGTAAGCCATCCCTCTCACAGCTGGAAAACTCCATAATGCACGCTCAACGGACCAAATATTAGAGAAGTTTTCATGGTTCTACCGTTACAGTTCACTGCAGCATTTCATTATGCTCATTCAGCTCATTATAGAGATCAAGCAATAACATACAACTTTTTTGAGTATTATATTAAATAATAATAATAATTATTATGGTATGCTTAGCAGCGGCCTTTATGCAGAGAAACTTACAAGGTTCACTTTTTTTACAGCGTATCTGTAGATTATACAGTACACAGTAAAAATGTGTACACCCCCTCTGAACAAAGATATATTTCTATTTCTAAATGATTACCATTACAATTCATGGGAAGACGACAAAATTGAAATGTATTAAACATATTGTGGTGTCCCTTGGGGTTGGGTGACACGCACAGACCTTTGCAGAGGGCGTAGGCAGTTAAATAACCCAGAGAAGGCAGTAATATAACAAAACCAGGGGCCCAGATTAGGGTAAAAATCATACTTGTCAAAGGGCAAGTATCTTAGAAAAGATACTTGTCCTTCCTAAAAGTTACTTGTCCTATTCGCGTCGCTGCAAGTGCTGTAGGTGAGCAACAAGGAAGACTGTGTACGTCAAATCTTTTCAAATGCTTTATTTTGAATACAGTATCTATATTTTGTGTGCCGTTTTTTCTGTCTACTTCTTTAGCTTGAATGCACCAACTACATCTCATTATCCCTTCCTCCTCCCAGACAAGCCCTGGTCTATTCACCTTCCAATTTTCCTGGAAAGTGTGATCTCTGCTCTCTGAATCATATTTTCGCTGAGTTTTTAGCTGATCTTCTTTGGTTTTAGCCTTTTTAGTGGGGGGTGGACTTGCACCGCATGCCGCGATCCGCGTGCCGCAAACTTGCATTACTGCTGAAATAGCAACAACAACAAACGCGGTGAGCACAGACTGCATGCGAGTGACAATGTGCCGCTTTTCCCATTTGGAACTTCTGAAATATTTTTGAATATCCGTGCATGACGTGTTTGTTACAATGTGAGTGTAAATCAGAAATAGTTCCAGTTAGCCAATTTAAAAAATAATAAAATCCTAAATTCACAGTTGTCAGCAGGAGGATCACTTGGAAATCGAAGGTCGTCCTTCTTAATTTTTAGTCATCCGAGACGATAGGACGACTGCTAATCTGGACCCCTGCAAAACGATAATTTATGAAACTATGAATTTTGACAAAACACAAAACAAAAGTCCACAATCTTTACTCGTCGTCGTTGTCCGTAATCTGTAGTCCAAAATTCAATCCAGTTCCTAAATCCAGTCCAAAAGTCGGTACACAAAGTGGGGTCCTCAAAACAATCCAATTCAAACACAAATAGCAATCCAAACATTTCTCTCAAAATAATCACCACTCTCCAACACAACCGACTCCTCTCCAGTGTAACACAAACAAGTCCTTTAAATAAGCCTCCAAATGGCCTTCAGCTGTCCGTAGTCCAAATCGCTTGACTTTGTTCAGGTGCGGGAATGTGGGCTGCTGGGAACTGTAGTTCTTCGGTTTCCTCCAGTGGCTCCCAAGAATTAAAGGGCCAGGCAGCCATTTTCTCGTCCTGCCCCTTGGGATGCCACACATCCACACACATGCCCTCCTCCTCAGCTCTGACCACGGGAGGGCTGAGCAGCACATGTCCAACGGCAACCAGGAGAGCCACCACCTCCAGGTCCCCTCAGGAAGTTTCCCGCCGGGATCAAACCTCCGGTTTCCTTCATCTCCATTCACCTCCTGTACCAGCACCTGGTAGACGTTAGTGAATGACGCAAGTTTCTCACCTTGACCACCACCAACCGGCCATATGTGGGTAATGCATCTGAGCTCCATGGATCGGACAACCACCCCTCGGGCTCTGGGCTTCAGCAACCTTCCATGGCTCCGCCAGTGCGCTTTCATCGTCCGTGATCCATTCTTTCACCCTTTGTTCCAGCTCCACTCTGTTACGATGTGGTCAGGTTCCGCAACCTGGGAAAACCACGTTTCGAAGAGAATGTTATCTTTATCCTTAACTTTCTTTTTCATATTGGCATCTCCTTTCCACAGACACTTCCCACGGTCCTTTAGTTTACAGGCAGACTATTTTGATTCCTATTTTTCTTCAGGTGAGTACTTCTAAACCCCCTTCTCTGTCTTTTTGATTTCAATGCAAGAGATGGACTCACCACGTCAGGAGACGTTCGGGTGTTCCACCTGGCCTCAGCCATCGCCAAGGGGCTTTCCTCTACGCTATGGTCCCACCATAGCTCATCTTTTACATTGGGAACACCTTTTACACACTCAAGTTCCGCACTCACCCTTTCTAGTCAACCCTGTAGATCAAGCAGAGTTTCAGTTTGGACTTCACGAAACTAGTTTTCTGTGGCTTGCTGCTGGGCTTCTTTTCGGTCCAGTCTCTCACTCAAGACATGCAGTTTCTCTTTCAGGACAGGGAGGTCTTAATTTTTCCCTTGTTCCCACAGGAGTGCTGCAGAGGTGGCCTGGCGAAACTCCTGTAAAGTCCGAATTTTTTATTTTTACTTTACAGCAAGGCTCTTAATCTTCTTGTACTCCCCTGAGCTCTCCAAGCTGCTCCACCTGTTCCTGTAGCTGGGTTCTCACCTCTTCCAGCTGTGCCTCCAGCTCCTGTCTTTCCTCGATCTCCTACTCTGCTTGGCTCCGGAGTTGCTCTGCCTCAGATACATGGTTCTCCACTGCTTTCCTCAGCTACCGTCTGTGGGCCTCGACACGCCTCACCTCATCGCCAAGAGAGGCTTTGGTATTCTCCAGCTCCACAGCCATGTTCTCAATCTCCCTTAGGGATTTTTGGTTCTCATCCCGCAGTTTCGCCACAGCCACCAGGTGGCGCTCCTCCGAGGTCTTCAACTCAGCATTTGCCCTGTCCAGCTCAGTCTGGACATTCTTCAGTTGTTGAACTTCCTGGAGGGTGACTCGCCATCTGTCTTCAACAATGGCCGCCCGTCTCTGGTTCTTCACCAGGTCAACACAACGTTTCTCCAGTTTGTGAATCTCTTCCTCTTTGCCCTTGATCATGCCGAAGAATGCCCTTCCGGTAGTCTGTTAAGCCTCATGATCCTCAAGGACTATTTGTTTTTCCCTCTGTATCCCACTATTTTCCAGGAGTTCATCTCGACCACCTTTTAAAGGGTCAGGGAATAATTTTCAATTTTCCCACATTGGCTCTGAAGAATTGTGTATTCTGTCTGTAACTGTGCCATTTTGGGAGGTCATCTGTATAGGAATGAGTGAGTTGATTAGACAGTAAGTTCCTGTCTTTGATCACCAATGCTTTGTCAGTGTCTCTTCTATTCAATGAGCTTCCTGACTTCCTTGCTGGTGCTTTGTTAGCAACACAAAGGTTATGCATATATTCAGGTGAGAGACTCATTGAATGGGGGTGTGTCACTTCCTGACTTCCTTGCTGGTGCCTTGTTAGCAACACATCATCTGTCCCTATGTATATATTCAGGTGAGAGACTCATTCACTTTAGACTCTTTACCAACTCGCTGTGGACCGCTGTGTGTAATAAACTTGCATTTCAAGTCAGACTGCTGAGTCTCCTGGTCGTCTCTTCAGAAGAAGCTAACAGCTCTAATGGTTTTCTGTTTTTTTGTGACAACCTGTTTGTAAATGGCGCTATACAAAAATAAAGATTGATTGATTGATCATGCACACTTCTCAGCCATTTTGAATTCACTCTGCTGTGTTTGTGGCTTACTTGGGTTCTTGTGGCCCTTTTCTCTAAGGGGCACAACAGGGTAGGAGTGGACATTTTTCTTTGGGACTTTTCCCTCTTGTCCTTCCGTTGGGTCCCTCCAGCCATATTCTTCCCTCTCAGAACACTCACTGGGTTGGTGACCATACTCCATGCAGCATATACACCATGGGGTGCCACTTTGTGCCAATTGGGCCTGCTCCTTGTACCAAGCCTCCGTGTTCTTGCCCACTGTCCAGTCCTCTTCCAATGCTGCCTCCAAATCAGCACATTTTTCTGAGTCCCTTGTATGCTGCTTTTGGGGCCTATCTGGGTTTGGTTTGCCTTTTTCCCTAGGGGGCACCACAGGGTAGGAGTGGCCATTTTTCTTTTGGACTTGTCCATTCTTTGGGTCCTCCCAGCCAACTTCTCCCTTCCAGTAGCACTCACTGGGTTGATGCCCATATCCTAGGCAGCATAGGCATTGATGGGTTTCACTTTGTGCCAGCTGAGCCTGCTCCTTGTCCCAAGTCTCCTGGTGCATCGCCCTCACGACTTCGGACACGGCTGCCAGGCTCATCATCAGGAAAAGAGGGCACCATTCCAGTGTCCGTCTTTGGGTGTGTTCTGACATCTTTAAGAAATCCGCAATCACCTCTCGTTGCCCTCTGCCCGCATTCTCCACCATATGTGGTGTCCCTTGGGGTTGGGTGACAGGCACGGACCTTTGCAGAGGGCGTAGATGGTTAAATAACCCAAAGGAGGCAGTAATATAACAAAACAATAATTTATTCAAACTAATTTTGACAAAACACAAAACAAAAGTCCACAATCTTTACTTTTCGTCGTTGTCCATAATCCGTAGTCCAAATCCAATCCAGTTCCTAAATCCAGTCCAAAAGTCGGTACACAAAGTGGGGTCCTCAAAACAATCCAATTCAAACACAAATAGCAATCCAAACATTTCTCTCAAAATAATCACCACTCTCCAACACACCTCCTCTCCAGTGTAACACAAACAAGTCCTTTAAATAAGCCTCCAAATGGCCTTCAGCTGTCCGTAGTCCAAATCGCTTGACTTTCAGGTGCGGGACTGTGGGCTGCTGGGAACTGTAGTTCTTCTGTTTCCTCCAGTGGCTCCCAAGAATTAAAGAGCCAGGCAGCCATTTTCTCATCCTGCCCGTTGGGATGCCACAATATACTTAATAACAACATAGAAAGATATGTCATCAATATCTGTAAAATAAGTAAATTAGGCAACTTTGCTTAAATCAAGGGTTGCAAAAATGAGTACACCCTTGATTAAATTAAACAAATATGTAATATTCTAGTACTTAGTATGTCCTCCATTACTTTTAAGTACTGCACTGACCCTTCTTGGCATCAAGTGTACAAGTTCACGACATTGTCACATCTATCCTGTTCCACTCCTGCAGGATGACCTTGAGTGCCTTGATGTTTGCTGGGGAGTGCTGCTCAAATTGTCTCTTCAAAATTCCCCACAGGTTCTCGATAAGGTTGAGGTCGGGTGGCATACTTAGCCACTGCAACACTTTCACCTCGTTCTTCCTTAAGAATGCAGCAGTGGCCTTGGAAGAATGTTTAGGGTCATTGTCATGTTGAAAAAGTGCCCAACGATCCAGGGTGTGGAGAGAGGGTAGCATCTTCTCTTTCAAGATTTTGCAGTACATCTGCGAATTCATGATGCCATCGATGAAGTACAATTCCACCACACCTTCAGCACTCATACATCCCCATATAAGAACTTTACCATCGCCGTACTTCACTGTGGGGACCAGGCACTTCTCACTGTACTCCTCCCCCTTGCGACGCCATAGATTTTGGATGCCATCAGATCGAAAAAGATTGACTTTGGTCTCATCAGACCAGAGTATGGATTCCCAAAAGTCTTCACCTTTGTCAATATGGGCCTTGGCAAAGGCTAAACAGGTTTTCTTGTGCTTTGGCTTCAGCAGTGGCTTCCTGCGTGGACATTAACCATGCATTCCACTTCTATGCAGGGTGTGTCTTACTGTGTGAGATGACAGTGACTCCAGTTTGGCTTTCCACAACTTTTGCCAGCTCTAAGGCACTTGCTTTGCAATTCTCCTGCACTTTTCTCAGCAAAAATCGCTCATCACGAGGTGAAAGCTTACGGCGACAGCCTGAATGTTTCAGGGAGCTTGTCACAAGTACATCCTTTTTTAATTTCTGCATCGCTTTTGCTACGGTGTTCTGACTTAATAACAGTGATTTGCTAATCCTCTTGTACCCTTGTCCTCCAGACAATTCTCTCCCATGTGGTGCCATTGTTGTCAGCATTAAGTCTGAGAGTGATTCAATGAGTTAAGTACCACTTTTAATTGTCAACCAATTACACCTGTTTGAGTGTGATGGTTCAATAGACTCATCTGCTGATCAATTGCCCTTAACTAGCACCAGAAAACATTTTATTAAGTTTTATTTTGTAACTTTCAGAAGGGTGTACTCATTTCTGCAACATGGCCTTTTATTATTTTGATAAGAAAATCATATTTTTCTGTTTAGTATTGAAATGTTTCATTGGTAACCGATAAACCAGTTGCTGGAACATTACATCATATAGGAACCCCAAATATGTATTATTTGTAAAGAGAGATAGCTGAATTTGTTAGGTTTCAGAGGGGGTGTACTCATTTATGCTGTGTACTGTATATATAATATTGTATTCATTCATTTTAGAATTTTCACAGAAGCAAATTCAGGTTAATTACCTTGTCCAAGGGTAAAATTGTGGTGCCACATGAACATGTAACCTGCTGGTAACAAGCCTTGTTCCTTTAGCAGTATGACAAACTACCACCTTGACCGTTACACTACCCAAGGCCCTCTATGTGACGGGACCAACGCAAGAAATAAGCACAGAGCTAAAGAGACATATGTTACAGAGGTTGACGCCATCCAACTCAGTTTCAAATTCTGAATAAGAGTACCGGCAGAGGGTGGAGAAACAGCCATTATGTCTGCAGGTTTCCTACAGTATTTCTAATAGAAACCTGTACCTCGATTTGTGAGTACAGTCACTTTAGTGCTGTAATATGCCTCAACTTGTGAGGACAGTCAATCCCAGATTATCTGGGCTAGTTTAATCTTAAATGCATCGAAAAAGATATGACAAGCTCAAGACATCCTAAACTTCACCCTGACATGCTATGCTGTCTGACATCAGAGGCAACTGACAGTGTCTTAAAAGATTCGCCTCAAGTGGCTTTCGCACCTGTATTATCGTACAGATACGCTGGCGGGGTGAGGTCAGGGAAGCCGATGGAAGACAGGTCGTCGCTGGTGCCCCCTGGTGGCGCGGAGTCGGAGGTGCAATTCTCTGGTGGGGCCCAAGAGGGGGACGGCAAGAACTGGTGCAGCTCCCGCTGTCCATGCAGACTCCGCTCCCCACAGTTACACAGAGCGCAGACCCTGCTGCTCCCCACCAACATGCACAAACATGCCGTTAAAAACACTCACAACACAACCTAACGGCAGAGGTTCATTCATTTTTAACTAAACACAACCAGATAGCCAACAAGGGTGCACGTTCAAAATGAATAAATGGGGTTAAACAAGAGAAAATGTAGCATTATCCTTTTTTCTTAATGTATTCCCATGTTCCATTTTATTTCAATTACAACCATATAAAAGAAAGCTTTGAAACATTCAGTTCATAGCACAATGAAAACTGAGAACAAAAAAGCAGCACATTTCAACAGAGTGCCATATTAGATGTTTGTTTGTGGCCACTGCATGATGGTGTTGGTTCTGGTTCCTTGTTTCTAAAGCAGGCATTAGACACGGTTCCCCAAATCCAGCACGGGTTCTGTATTCTCAGCTCATGCAGTGTAAAATACAGACTAGAGAAGCATTAACTATTTACTTGGTCCTTCTCATACCCCATTGATGGGAATTTATTGTCAAAATCTTGCACATCTGCTGCCTACCAATAGAATGACCGGTGTGCAGTGACAATCGAACACGGGTGTGGATTATTCAAACATTTGGGGCTTAACATCCAAAGGGCGTTCTGATGTGCCATTATGATCGATGTGGCTTATACCATCCATAATTTATGGTTTAAGAGACTCACACAGGTGCGCTGGAAGTTTCCATGGGTGTCTCTGGGGGCTTCGCCTCTCCCTTAGGTGGGGCAGCCAGCTCTGGGGGAGTGCCATCAGCTGGGGCGGATTTGGAAGAACACAAGCAATAAAAAAAATTCAAAAGTTAGGAACATTAGATTTTTTTTTCATTGTGTATATTTTATACAGACATAAAACAGAGTACAGAGGACATATGACACAGAACAAGCTCACAGTGGTTGTGGTATAGACACTTTTAAACTGTCATTGATTGGTTTCAAACAAAGCAAAAACTAGGAGATCCATGTGCCAGTGCTGATTATGTCCAGCAGCCCTGCAGAGCCATGCACAATTGGCAGTAGTATCATCCAGGAAGGGAAGGATCCAGTTGGGCAGTGTTGTCCATGTCTTGTCATACACCAGCGACCCCACTGGTCAACGGGGCACCCACAGTCTGCTGGTATAAAGCTGACCACAACTCAAGTCTGTGCAAGCTTAGCTCGTAGACTGCAGTGCGAAAAGAAGCAGCATCTCATATCACGCGTTTCAGAGGAGAGCGCGTGCTTGTCTACGCTCTCCCGAATATACAGCGGAGATTGCTGCGAGCGCGGGTTTAGGATCGAGGGGGGGGAATAGAAAATAAAACTAAAATCCCCAGCAGACCCCCTGGTTCCAGGACCGGGGTTGGGGAACCCTGGTTTAAGATAAAACCAGCGCTTGTAAAAGGTAGTAAAACCCAAGCGTCGACAGCCTACCTGCCCTTCCAGAGTCATTCTCCTCGCAGTTTGATTTCTGCTGGTCCATCCCGTCTCCTAATCCTGATGTCCCTCACAGAGACACCTGAAACAAGGAAACGTAAATATAGCTTCTCAGTGATTAGCACATCACTGGTTTTTACAGCGTGACCTAGGCGAAGTCCCAAAGCAAAACCGTTTTTTATCTTAGAAAGAGAGCTGTAGCTGAATGAAACATGTGCTCAAAAAGAGTCATAGGTCCACAGGGATAAAATGTGTTTATTAGTGCCGCCCAGTCTCACGGTACCCAGCAGGGTTAAACAATAGATGCGCTCAACTGCGCAAGACAGAAAAACACAACACGTATACAGTATACACACATAGTAGAGGCAACGTGTTTCTACCACTGTAGGTCTTACTGTAACTGTAACGAACTCCTGAAAAAAAATTGGGGGGGAAAAATAGAGCGCTCACGTGTGTTTCCCCTGTGGATAAACTTCCTCTTCAAATGTGCACTGACAACTGCTGTAATTAATTACTACTAGTTAAAAAAAATGTGAACCATTACTGTTGAGAAAATACATTTTGTTTCTAAACAAAATCATGTAATCACTGCAACTTTATCGAATAACCCATAAGACTTGCAGCACAGAAATAGGCAAAATAAGTTTTTAGAAAAAAATATATACATATTATTTAGCCAGAGGCATTTACTGAATAAGCATACGAATCTGCACCGGTTTAGAAACACCTGCAGCCGACACGAGCTGAAGTGTAAATGGCAGGGGTGGGTGCTACTGGTCAGGGGTGGGTTTCCCGAAAGCATTGTAGCGCTAAGTGCATCATAAGTTCCGTCGTAAATTTACGTGGGATTCCCAAAACCCTTCGTAACTAAAGTAGCACGTTATTCCCATCGTTAATTAACGTGCTACACGACCCACACATTAAAAATAAAGTGCTTCTTAAGTGCACTTTTGCATGCTCTGCTCTTCACTGCAGACAGTGGTCGCCACAGAGAGTACCTTCAAATGAAGTGACCGCATTCTGGAAATGTGGACAATCAGCAACATAAGTGAATCCATTTAGTGTATTAAATTTGTTTAAATACATGTAAAATAAGACATAACGTCATATTAGCCTACGTATTAGCCTATATTGTGTGTTGTGTAGCCTAGACAATCACATGGTTAGCCAAAGCAACATTGGATAGCATATTACAGCACAAAAGCGATTATAAGTTTCAGCCGTGATACAAATGCAAGAGGTAATGGCTCTAGGTAATTTGGTTTAATTTGCAAAGATACAAACATCTATTTGTAGCCCACATATACTGTAATTCTATCGACCAAAGCCTACGTGGTTCTGTGTGGCTCAGTAGGTAGAACATGGCACTGACAACACTTACGTTGTGGGTTCGATTCCCATTGGGACCACATATACTGGAACAATGTATGAACTTTCTACTGTAAGTCGCTTTGGATAAAAGCATATATGCCAAATGTCATATGCATTTTAATTGGTCACAAGAATAGCCTATAAAGACGAAGACTTTTCCTGGGCTCCAAATTAAGTTGAGTTTCAATTAAATTGCCACCTAGGGTTATCAATTTACTCAACACCTTAAAATAAGAGTAGCAGATAGGCCTAACCAGGTTATCTTAATCACAGCAGCGCTTCAGAGAATCCTCCATGTAAATAAAAGACGCCGTCCGCGCAGCCAAGCAGTGCGCCTTAATGCTGCTGTGTGGGCAAATTTAAACCCACCCGTTGTATGTGCTACCCCAAGGGGTTGTACACTTCCGCGAAAACTGGATGCAAATATCTACAAGCAATCCGATTCTACAGTGTTGTTTCAAAAAACAGGACCCAAGCACCCATTGGTGTCCAACTGAAGGGGTTACATGGTTTTAGCCAGTCACAGGCCATACTGTATGGGTTTTTTTTTTTTACTATTATTTTAACATTATTAAAAATGTTTTGTGGTTCCTGCATCAGATAATTGTGTACCCTTTCACGGTGTAATTCAGACCCCCTTTTTTGACTTTGCTGGAAAGGTCTTGACTTTTTTTTCTTCTTACATCCATCCCAGTTATAGGCTGCTCACTGCAAGCAGTTCGTTTGCTTGCAATGTCATCCCTTTTTTTCCCCTCAGTGTTGGACTGCCCAAGTCCTTTGAAAATAACATTTGTTTATTTGTGCTACTTCATCCAAAATAAATATAAGTGTCTCTGGAGAAGTGTTTTTTTCCTCTTTTTTGTAGGTTCTACCATTTCCTTTTACTTTAGAGCAGTGACGTGCCGTCAGGGGAGGCCGTGCCTCACCTGTCATCATGGAAAAAAAAAATGTAAAATGAAAAATTAATTAAATGGCTATATTTATCCAGTGATTTGCACTATAAAGTTATTTTTTATCTAACTTCACCAGTTTTAGATTATTATTTTTTTAATTTTTTTAATTCAAAATCGCCGAATTTGCACATTTACTGTTCAAATACTGAGAAGAGACGTGCTGTGAGGCAGCCGCTAGATGAGCCTCACCATGGATTGCGCAATGACTATGCAGTGAGACCGTATTGCTGTCTCTCTGTATGTCGCTATTAAAATGTTCAAACACTTTTGCTATATGAATTACATTTCCATAGTTTAGCTGATGTATATAAAGTACAGTGTTTTTTTGTCAACAACTGTATGTGTGTAACGTGTTTCTTGTGCTGAGCAATCGTGAAAAGCGGCTGCGAAGAGGCACTAAGTGAGGCACGCAGTTCTCCTGCCTCACGGTAGGGGCACTCGTCGTGATCCCAGTGATTCTTCTTGCGACTCCTCGGCTGCAGAATAAGACAGCAAGCTACGATCTTCAGTTAGCACGTAACGTGCCGCCATCAGTTTATTTTTTCGTCGTGTCTGGCCTTACTTTCACAATGGAGGATTACATATATAAACTCAAACAATTTTCTAAAATGGACTTTCAATCGAAGCAGGAGGTAAATAACTAACGGAAGACCAACGCCGGAGCTAAAGGATTTGCTTCAGACTACAGTTTCTATGACCGATTTGAGAAGAAATGCAGCGCACTTGGCCTGACGGAGAGTGGAGGCAGACAGTCGATTAGATATGAACGAAAACGACTGTTCTGTAACATTCTGTATAACATAAGCCATCAAATGAAGGCTAGGTTTGATCATTTTGGTGAGCTGGCTTTCCTTGGTTTGGTGGATTGCGCAAAATTTCCGCAAAATTTGTTTTTGACACGAAACTGCAGAGCCTGTCAAATTATGCCAAATTCTTTGACTTTGTGGAACTAAAGGCGAATCTCGTTGGACTGTATAGCTCACAAACGGTGAGGGATGAATGTAAGTCTCCTGGACAGCTTCTTAGCCCAGAAGGATCTCATTCAAACTGTTCCTGAGGCGACAAAGTTGCTCCAGCTAGTGCTCACTATTCCAGCTACTACAGCATCGGTGGAGCGGTCATTCTCAGCACTGAAAAGACTAAAAACATACAGTCGGAACAGGACTGATCAAGGACGACTTTCTTCCTGGCAGTGATCTCCATTGAGACAGAGAGAATTTTAAAACTGAAGGAAGACAAGGAAAACTTCTACAAACAAGTTATCGATGCTTTTGTTTTGAAGGAGCGGCGCATGGACTTCATTTATAAGTAACGGTAAGACCATAATAACGTTTTTAAATTAAATGTGCTTTTTTGTGTGCTACAGTTTGTAAGTGTAAAGAAAGCTGATATGGAATTTTAAACATAACCCGTTAACTGCTGCCAATCAAATGGTGAATAAGCTACTCTGTAGGGTTCATATGTTTGTAAATCTGATTGTGATGAAGTCAGTGCCTCACCAGCCATGAACCTCACGGCACGTCACTGCTTTAGAGGGATTACTTTTCCAACTTTGAGCCTTTCCTTGTAATTGTGTTCTTCAAACTGTACTCTTATATTTGTAACTATTCCTAACTAATTTGCATCATGCCAACGTCCCAACTAGATGTTGCAGAGATCTGTCAATCGATTGTCTGATTATCGACTTGCTTTGCTTTTTGCCATTTTCTGGGGCGGAGTTGACCAAGAAGCACGTTCAATTCACACGTAAAATACTAGCTAATGACGGTTTTCTGGAAACCCACGTAGCAGTAGCACGTCATCTCTAACGTTCGACGTTTTCGGGAAACCCACCCCAAGTCAGTAAGGACTAACGTAAACCGTTTCTATTTCTGGCAAACACGATTACCGTAACAACAGTTATCACAACGAATAGCACCACTAGCTAACAATACGTAACAATTTCAATACATGGTTTGATTAATTATAGGCATGTAATACATTTAGCAGTTTATTACAAAAAATCCTAATGCACTTTTATAATACTCACTGATTGCTACCTAGTTGACATTAATTTAAACTTCTCCCATACCGTCTCAATATTAGCATGGTGATATGCAAGAATAAACAAACAAAACGCATATCTGAAATACGAAGAAAGCTGCCTAACATATACATCTAGATAATGCATTGTAAATAATTTGGTATATAAATGGCTTCCATTAAAACTTTTGTCAGGAACTTGTGTGGAATCAGACGAGTCTACATTGAATAGGCATCCTCGAAAAACGCTTGCAAGCTAACCAGGGCAGCAAATAATAAAGGAAAGGCGGTTAGTTCGCGAAAGTTTAATTAAGATGGTTATCCATACTATAGGCTTGATAGCCACTACAATGGGTCGTAGCATACTAACGTTAGCTAGCTAAAAACTTAATTTGCACGGGAAATGATAGCCGCTAGGCGTTTTCAAATCCACCGACTCGGTGATCAAATACAATAATTATACAGACAAGTTTTAAAATACTTACGCAAAGGTATCATAATTTAAATCCGATTCTCCATCAATAAAACTAGCCCCAAGCTAGCCAAACCAACCAAAATACACAAAGACAATACAACTTCCGTGTCTAGCGCTTCCTGTACGATGAGAGGAATCGTGCTGAAACTTAATTGCAAAGGCAAAGGTTCCCAAGTAGATGGGTTCAAATAAAAAATGAATTAAATAAGAAACGTGAAATATGAAACTACGAATACTACTAAACGGTGCTTTTGGTTTACAATGAATGAGGACGTACATGCTGAAAACATAACTCCTTTCAACAATTACAGACAAAAATCATTTTAATCTCAGGAATGGAAAATACTAGGTCGAGGTCGCTAAACCCTTTCTATGTTTTCAATATTCAACACTTCCTTTAATTACTTACGGTGTTTTTGTTTTTTTATATACATCTTTAAATGTTTACATAAAGTATTAGCTAGCAAAGCTCCTCGTTCAAGTTCAGCATTGAAGATGATTTTTCTTATTCATGCAAGGACTTTTCTCATATGTCAAAGCACCCCATGTGACACACCAGGGTGGCCCAACACCACAACAGAAGATCAAGGCCTGTTGTAACTCGCTACATTATGAAGTCTTGCCAAATGCTGCTTGTTCCTCAAAACAAGCCTCAATTTCATGTTTGTGAGTTTCTCTCTCCAACTAGATTGCAGATACATTGTGCAGACAGACGGTTGTCATAATCCACACACTGATGGACAAATATATGGGCAGAAGAAAGGTCAAAAGCCAGCAACTAGTTGCTTGTCAGAAATGAACCCTTTAAAGGACACAATCGGTTTTAAACTAAAGAAAAGGGTAAACACATTTAGCTTTTTTGCTGCTCAAAAATTAAATTGTCTGTTCTAATGCTGTCCAGCTTGCAATTGATACCAAATCTAGGCATAGATTAATCTATAGGCTTTATCGTGTGGAAAAGCTAATATGTAGGTCACACTGCATGGGATGTGCCACCACAAGTATATAAAGGTCAGTACATTTTCACACACTTTTGAGCAGGGCAACTTCCTCAAAAGGTGTCTCCATATACATCTTCATTTCCTCCAACTGCAAGTGACTGCAGTGGGGAAAGTCGCTAATGAGATGTTTTTCTGGGAGGTGGACACTCCCAGTTAAATATTAATAATGTATTTCCAAGAACCAACACTTCACACTTCATACAATTTTAACTTGCAAGATACCATGCACCAAACACTATCAATATATTTTAACATCCCTGATTGACCCTGATATGGTTTGATTATAAATATATGTGTGTTTCTTCATATACAAACTTGACCTAACACATTCAATTAAGTCAGGGGTGTCAAACTCCAACACTAATTAGCTTCCTTCTTCAACCAAGGAGGGGAACTAATTGAAATCACCTGGTGTAGTGCACTGGTTGCAACAAAAACCTGCATACACTCGGCCCATGATGGAATGAGTTTGACACCCCTGAATTAAGTGTTTAAATTAAGTAAGTAAGTAAGTAAGTAAGTAAGTAAGACTTTATTTATATAGCACCTTTCATACAAGAATTGCAGTTCAAAGTTCAAAGGATGCAGTGGACCCATTGGAGTATTCCACTTTGGATAATCTATTTTTATTAGAGGTAATCTGGTTCAGCCAAACTGTTTGGTGAGATGAATCAATAAATGTTAACTTCACAAATGCTAATGCTAGCCCAACGGGTGGGGGGGGGAAGATACAAAAAAAGATAAATCTGATTATATTGTTACAGTGAAGGGGAGTGATTCAGGTACAGTTCATGTATCCAAATTATATAACATTGGAAAAAACAAGACAAAACAATGCCCAACTCTGCTGTCAATAAGACATCTGTGTCTGAAACATTTTGTTGTAGACTATGTTTAGCCAGTGCCAAGTCTGACTGATAGAAAGAGTACCTGCCACTCAAACAATCAATCAATCAATCAATCAAAATGTATTTGTATAGCGCATTTTACAAAACATTTGTCACAATGTCCTTTACAGCAGACCCTGGCCTGAACCCCCAACAAAGGCAAGCCTAGGGCAACAGTGGTAAGGAAATACTCCCGTGGTGAAACAATTAGGAAGAAACCATTTGGTTGGAACCAGACTCAAGAGAGAGAGCCCATCCTCCTTTGGCCAGCTCAGGGTCTGAGTGTGTAATGACCAACAGTGGTTAACGAGTCCATTTGCAAAACAATTAGGGACTTGATTAAGTTCAAGGCAGCTATTATTGCACTGGTCCTGGGATGGCAATACCACATGAACTGATACAGAATGAAAATGCAACTCAAACAATGATGGCGCACTTTGTAGACTGAAAACAGCAGTAGAGCAGTTTGGAAGACACTCAGGCTAGCTTCACTTGTCAGGCTCATAACTATGAGGTACTGTCAACTATTTCTCACTCAGATGTGGTATAACGCTGCCCAACTTCCAGATGCTTTACAAATAAACTGGCGAGTTACTGCTTCTGACAAACCCCACAATACAGTGGGTGCGTGAAACAATAAACCACCTAACCGACTGCAGGAAGCCTCGGCCTAAAAATGTCAAAGTTATCCAGACACTATCAGAGATTGAGCGTCTGAAGTTGAGACTACATACAGCTATTGGCAAGGTGATGAAAATGGATATGCATCAATGTTCTACTGCAGAGCACTTCAGATCAGAAAACCTACACAACTGTTACATCTTCTTGAACCGAGGCATAAAACGTCCCTGCTTTCCCCCGATAGCTAGTCTCTGTACAGTATGAAATTAAGCATTAATGATAGTAACATCTGCAGCATTTGTGTTTGTTGAAAGCATTAGCCTTTACATTTAAATCTACTGTAGTCCAACATCAGCTAAATTTTACACTGGACTGATGATGATTACAATCACAGAAGTGCCATTTAACAGTGGGAGGCTTTTGACAGCTGGCACAGGGTAACACACATCAGATTAATTACTGGGGAAGATTGGAAAGTGGAGTGGGGAATCCCACATTGCTGTATGAGACAAAGAAGAATATTTCTGATTTGGTGTTAATCGGAAAGATCTCAATGCTTAAGGTCCCTGTACTTAAAAGATCGAATATGTTCTGTCTCCTTTTGCCATCACACAACTCACTCACTTTGCAACTTATCAGGGCTGGTTATTTTCATGCAATGAACATTGCCTTTCTAAGAATAATAGAAAGCTTTTTATATGTCCATTGTATAGTCCCGAGGACAAGCCCATCTGAGGCACCGGAGAAGAGAGGAGTAGCACACCTAACTGACCAAGATTGCTAGCTACTCTTGATTTCGACACAGAGACTCCTCGTAGCTTCGGTAATGTGAGGTTTGTTTTTAGGTGCTTGCTAGTTAGCGTGTGAAAGCTATCTAGCAAGGAGAACGAACTTGCATAGTATGCTGGTGGCAATCGAATTAGCTTTTACACTGAACGATTCACTTGTGTAGGCATGGGTTTATTGTAACTAGCTTTTTTATTTTTTTAGATGCAATGTTTTTGTACGATATACAATGTAGCTAGACGGTCAATCTTAATACAGCACCTAGTGGGAATACTGTAACGTCAGAGAGGTTGATACATTGTCGAATAGTCAGCTAACGAGAACGTTAGATATGTGAGTGCTGTTTTACACTTAGCTGGTTAGCCATATAGCTAGCTTGCTAAACCAACGCTTACGAAAATGTGATTTGTTTTTAACGATAGCTTTGCTAGCTGCTGAATCAGGGTGGGAATAGGAGAATACCAGGTTGCCTCCAACTAAAATTGATCATTTTTTATGAGGCCTCTCTAATTGTGAAATGCTCACTGGCTAATTAGCCAGCCAATCTCGCTAAGAAATACACTGTGGATGTATTTATTCAAACAATTTAAAGTGTTCTCGCTAGCCAATAGTTAGCACAAGCTCGCTTAATGTACTGGCACTACGCTGACACGAAACTTCACTAAGCTATCTAACTCGTTATTTATCCAGTCAACTAGCTAGCGCGAAGAAACAGGTAGCTACCGAACTAATTGTGGTCATTGTTAGCTAAATCCGAAACAAAAGGAGGTGTTGGGCCTGCTTTGAAATAGTAGTGTTACCAGTTTACTCGCTACGAGCTAACATTGGCTTCATGACATAAACGGAATCAGATCCTGCTATAGTCAGCAAGCACAACCGACTTAGCTAATGATCCAGCATTGGACCTAACGTTAGTTAGCTAATGAGCCATCGGGCTAACTCAAGACCTAAGATAATGTTAGTTACCCATCTAACATTAAACAAGAACACGACTGTTGAAAATTGTATATGGTCAGCTAGCTAGTTTGTAAACTAAAAAGCCTGCTAACAGGTTACCTATCCCACCTAACGCTGTCAAATGTAAACTCATTATTGCTAGCTATGGAAACTTGGCCATTTAGAGTTATCTAGCTATAGCTAAACACCAAGCCAGCCAGCCAGTTATTTATGATCTATCCAGGTAGCTAGCAGTAACTCGCGTAACCAGACATGCCCGTAGAGAAACCAATTTCGGTAACTAGCTTGTTAGCCAGCAATCAAACTAAAACGAGGGCAGTTGAACGTTAATCTACTTCGCAGACGCTAGCTAGCTAGCTAATTGTTACTGTTGTGTGAGGAAGCAGAACTGACTTGCTAATATCTACGCGAACGTTTCCTATTAAACTCACCTTTTTGCTACAATGTGATCCTGATGTCCTCGTAGCTAGTTTGCTGGCTAGCTACATCAGAGCAATTCTCCACAAATAAGTCGCGTATGACTTTCATCTGTGAAGTAATATGAGCGACACAGGGAAGCGCTCGGTGGGTACCGATAAACAATCTTCAACGCGTATCGACATTTATTACCATGACACCACACTGGAATACGCGGACGGTCCACGGGAATTCTCAAAACTCAATCTGTGATGGCCCAAAAATACGTTGCTGTTATGTAGCTACTGAGTAACGTTAGTAAACTAAGCTAGCAAGATCTATCTAGCTACAATGTGTCCGCATTTCAATCCACAGGAAATTGCTGTCCCAGTAGATTAAGCTGTCCCCAACTGATTTAACAGCATATCAGCTTCTTGTTTCGAGCTAGCTTGCGAACTTAAATTGTCTCAACTTTATTTTGCTTCCGAATACAGTTATGGACATTCAAATTGCATTACGAACACATCTGCCCTTAAAGACCGTTAACTAAGGCTGCGCTTGACCGAGGACCGAGAACCGACGGACCAAATGTTTCCATCGTTTTTACGTCGAGCATAGGTCAATTAAGACCAAACGCAACGGCCATAAAAAATGACGGGTCACCCCGACCGCAGGTCAGTTCAGAGCATTGAGCAAGATACACTGTAGTTAGCTAATATTACAACCGAAGCACATTTCTATTCTAAAAAGAAGGCAAAAGTGTTAACTAATAGGCATATTGTCATCTAAAATAAGAAAGTATGCGAAAAATAGCAAAGTTAAGACCTATAGACATGGATGATATCCGTTTTGGCGCCATTTCTGTGACACGACTTGATGAACATTATTCAATGTTCAATTCAATGTCTACTACGGTCAAGTAGATCAGTCCACAGAAACGCAACCTGGTAACTAAGCCATGGCCGCCAACTAGCTGAGTATATGGGTTTTATGTTCATTGTGTTATACCTGCATGGTATTTCAATATTTTCTTATGAACACAAAGCCTATAGGAGCAGTTGAAATGTATACTGGAGGTGCCAGGTTAACATTTTTATATATACGGGGTGTAGACAATATAATGAAACACCAAATGAAAAATGACTCGTATTTTAAAGTAACAAAATCGTAATTAAAAGGAGTCTACACGTGTTTCATATTAATGTCAATACTAATTACCTATATGTTTCTGCTGTAAGACGTTTTAAAATCAAGACTTTAGTATGTTTGTTTCTTAAGCAACAGATGTTTAAAGAGGTCAAAAAGTTAGTGCCCGAATCGCAGGTGCATCATTTACAGGAACGGCAAAATTATTTGTCGAAAATCATGGTGACATCTCAAACAAGGACAAACTGCATCAGGAAAAAGGAACAGTGGTCAAAGCTCACCGACAAGGATGGAATGACACTTAGCAGGATAGTTGCTAAAAAACCCAAAACAACAGCCTCAAAAATGACAACAAAGCTGAATCTATACTCAGTTTCAGCAAAAACTGTATATGAGCTTCACAAAGCTGATATTTATGGTAGAGCTGCCATTTGGAAACCACTTGTAACCAAGTGCCATAGGCCCCTTGGTGGCCTCTCTAACAAGTGCCCTTCTCGCACGGATGTTTAGTTTTGGGGGACAGCCTGTTCTAGGAAAATTCACAGTTGTGCCATATTCTCCAAATTTCTTTGATGGAGTTAACAGTTATCTTTCCCCTGATGTCAAGTGGGATAATTTCAATGGTTAAAATACCTTTTATAAACACGGTATATTTGTGTGTGTGTGTGTGTGTGTATGTGTGCTTCAGTACATTTTGAAATACATCTGTTGGGAAAGAAGACTATTTTTTGTTTATTGCATGACTTGGACAAATGTAAGATACTTAAGTGCTATCTTGCAAAGAAATGTCAAATAAAGCTTTCCATGGCAAATGTGCAAATTGCTGTAGCAAACAAAAAAGTAAAAATGAAATGCTCCTATCAAAATGTATGTTGCAAACAAAAAAGGCAAACAAAAGTCTCCAATGTGCACAAACAAATGTCAATGTCTCCAGCCACAAATAAGAATCATTCACTACAAACAAAAATGGCTGCTAAACACAAAAGTCTGTGCTGCAGTTTCATTTGCAGAATAATGCATAGAAAAAGTGAAAAGAAATACAGGGATGGGTTTATTCTTATTTCCCCCTCAATGATTGGACAGAAGCATGTTATAATCACTGTACTAAGCAAAGACTGTAGAGCAATCTCTCTCATTTCCTGAGAGGAAATAAACTTCAACCTCACCCACATCCCACATGCACATCTTTAATGCCGCTCTTCCATTATTTCGATACCCGACTTGCAGGTTGCTTCAAAAGACTTGGAAACAAGCCAGCATGCAAATTGTAATTTTAAGAATTACAGCTAAGAAGTGAAATTATTCCTGGAATGATACAGGTTGCAAGTTAGCTTTGAAACACTAAGTGTACAACATCAACTTGGGTATCTTGCATTACTCACAGTAATCACAAATGACTAAACTGCCCAAGTTACCCTGCCAGCTAGAAAATGTTACTTCGCTAAGTATCACTAATTCATATGGATCAAAAAAATCATGTTCAGTGTTAAAATTCCTATGAGAAATGAGAGGAAAACAGTCTTTGGGGAGACTAATGTAGTGGACAGTTTGGCATTTTTTTGTTCATTGCAGCATAAATATTTTGCTGGTTTACTATGAAAAATTGTAATATGTTTTGTATTTATATATTTTTACAGGTGAGTCTGCAACCCTTTTTTAACAATGACCGTGTGAGCAAGGTATTAAGACACAAATCTGTAAAAGGAGAAAGAAACAAGAAAACCGGAAATATTCCA
Source organism: Aldrovandia affinis (assembly GCA_029706075.1). NCBI lineage: Eukaryota > Metazoa > Chordata > Actinopteri > Notacanthiformes > Halosauridae > Aldrovandia > Aldrovandia affinis. The sequence continues at coordinate 822,659 of JAINUG010000055.1, forward strand.
AACAGAAAGCTGGCTTTATCCTCTGGTCATATTTCTCTCCAGAAACAGAAAAAATTGCTTCTGTGGTACATTCCACATTGCACTAGGCAAAGTCGCTTCAACTGAATGTGACATTAGGCAGTGTATCATCGTATATCACAATGAAGGACCATAATCACAACACAAGCCATCTCTCTCTGTTGATGCATTTCGTGCTACAACAGCTGATTACATTTACAGTTGGCATCTCCCTCTTCCATACCACTACTGCAGAAGAATTAAACCCAAAAGACAGATGCACACACACCAGTGGCAGGCTTTCAAAGGAGTAAAGAATTTATTTATATATACAAAACTGTTTACAGCAAGATTTGTGTTGACTGCAACCACAAGGGGGGCACTGAGGTGCGCAACACCAGCAGGTCCCCGGTTCAAGTCACCAGAGGAAAAACCCCAGAGCACCTTCAGTCATGGAGGGAAGCCAGGTGTAGGGGTTTGTGTGTGTGTGTGGGAGGGTAAGGCACAGAACACCAGCACAAATGCTGCCATCCACCATCATCAATCACCTCTTCAATATTCAAGAGCTGTAATCGGGGAAACCAAAAAATAAATACAGGAAATAGGTCAATAATTTCAAGCAGGAAAAGAGAAATATTATGATTCAGTCTTTTCGATGTCTGTGTCCTTTGATGTATGGAGGCTGGTGGGGTAAAGAGGTGAGGAAAATATGTAAATTAATATTTCCTTTGAATAATATACATATATTACAGTTTACCTGAAACTGTAAACCACAACTAGATAATTATTCTAATAGCAGTGTAATTATGTACATAATTTAATACACAAGAGCTGGTTTCTAGAGAACAATGACAATGACAGTTCTATTAAACCCGTCTTTTGTCCTACAATTGGGGACTGAATTACGCAAGACTTTCTAATGTTGCTAAAGAATAAAAAAAATATCTGCTTTTCTTTATTTTAAATCAGGGGTGATTTCACAGAAAACAATCTTAGTTTCCAAAAAAATGCAATAATAATAATAGTAAGAATCAGAAGAGCCATCTACCAACAAGGAAAGTCAAAAAGACCAAAAGATAAAGAAAAAAAAGATATTTGTAGTTTAGACAGACAAGATTAAAGTAAAGTGGAAATACATTGTTTCTTTATAGAACTGGTATATTCCACAGTGAAGGAACTGCTGTACGTAATACTGTCCCTTTCCATAGACAAGATCCTGTGCCTACATTTCGATCCGGCATATCCATAGACATTTATTCTTCTGCCTGCAAGCACACGGCAGAGATGACTTATAACCTTTGATTTATTTCAACTACAATTTAACCAATGATTAGTGTACAGGTTCACAGAAATACCAGATGCTCACTGTTTAGTGAGAACTGTAACCCACTCTCTTCTCTGAAGTATGAGCACAAAGCGGGATGAACTGCATTGATCTGAGTATTTGGGCCAGGCGCGCGGGAGCCCTGTCCAAGGATTGGTTGGCTCTATTTGTGTCTAAGGCAGGATTGGCTAGATGAGTTAAGCAATGTCAGCTGTTCTTTCTCAAGTCATTGGTTGACATGCAAACTCCCAATGATTAACGGGCTGGTTGGGGGGAAGGGGGGGTCCTGGCTTCTGCAGTGGGGCCCACTGCGGTCCCAATGGGGGCTCTACATCACTGAGCACTTCTTCTCCTCTGCGGGGACATTCCCATCAGCCTTCTCCATCTCCAAAATAATCCTCTTGAACACCTCGACGGCCGTCTGCAACACAGACCATGAAACGAAAACCCTGAGTTTATAATGGTTTCCCATTCATACTACATACTACATTCCCCTTTCTGCGCTTAAGTTGGCACACAGTATGGTTATGAAGGGTAGCGACAACTGTACTAGAGTTCTGTTAGCAGGTAGTTAATTGATCAATTAAAACCGTTTACCATTAACTCACCTCAACCTGGTTTCCTGGGTCTAAATTGATTGCTGATATTAAGGTGAAAATGAAAACCAGCAGACCCTGTGGCTCGCCAGGACCAGGGTTGGGGACACCTTACCCAGTCAACAGGGTTGCACTCTGAACATTGTGACCTGCCGAGTCCAATTCTCTTCAAAACGCTTCATAACACATAACACGCACAGTACCTTGCAGGTGGTTATCAGAGCGTAATGGCAAATTAATCCTATCAAATGTGAGATCACATGGCCTCCTGCGTGGTCTAGTGGTTTCAATGTCTGATGCTGGCCATGGCGACCGGGGTTCGATTCCCTGTCACGCCAGAGTCGGCTCTGGTCGGGAGTGCCGGGACAGCAATCGGCTGTCCGCCCCAGGGAGGAGGGAGGGAAGCCAACACACACAGTTCGCTGCGCACCGGAGTGGTTCTGGGGTACCGGAATTGCAGTCGACGGCGCAACGAGTGTTGTCTCGGAGGAGGCAGCGCTTCGCCCTTGTCACTGCTGGTCACAGGACTACGGCAGCGAACTATGAGGGAAGGGGGATTGAACTAAGCACAGCAGGTAATTGGCTACCAAATTGGGAGGAAAAACTGGTTAAAAATCGGAAAAATTAAATGATTTTCAAATGTGAGATCACATTTTCTAATTCAAAGACTGTTTAGTCGAATGACACGGCCAGAACATCAGTTGCCTGATTAAAATAAATACCATCCCTTTGTGAAGTACAAAAAGATCTGCATCCCTCGCAGTTCCATGTACTCCAGTTCAACCAGAGGAAATCTGCTGAGGTTAAGGTCCCAGTCCCAGTTTTGCTGTGGAGTGGTCTAGAGAGAACTGGTGCTGAACTTTACCTGGTTCTCCCTGGCAGAAGACTCCATGAATGCGGCGCCCCAGGAGTCGGCCAGTTTATTTCCCTCCTCCGGTTTGATCACCCTGTGGAAACGAGAAATTCTCAACTCCGGGCACTCGCCACTAAAGGGGAATTCCACTGATGAATCAAAGACAGATATACTGTTTCTCGCCTTAAAGAACAGCTTGGTGTATTTTTTAAATACTTTTATTGTAGCACTTTAGTTTACATGTTATGCATTTTCTTTCTTTTTTAAACAATATTGAATGTGTTACAATAATCTATTTTGCCCCAGTTTAATTTCAGCATACATACAAAGTGAAAAAAGAAATTAGAGATTTTATATATACATATTCATGGACAAAACCATACAAATATATTTTGGGGTGTAAAGTGTTATTCTCCTTTAAGTACACAGAAGGCAGATGGTTTATATCGACACACGAAATACTGCAGACAAAGGGTCTCAACTATTCTCCTCTGAACACCTTCTGGATGCTGTTCAGTTATACATATCTCAGGTGAAAGTCCTGCTCACCAGGGTCCAGTCTGTTAATATCATTACTGTTGCCTTCTGTTCAAATGTCACTCTCACCTTTCCATGTGAAGGTCCTTTTTGTTCCCAACAAGAACAGTTGGCACCCTGGAGAAACAATGAAATATTGTTTTGGGCCCAAGGTCTTAATTTAAAATAATAAACAAAAACGTTGACTTTTATTACAAGAGGCATACAGGTAACTACCAAAATAAAGGAAACACTTGAATAAATGAAGGGTTCTGGAGGCTCGGTGATGGTGTGGGGTGCATTTACATGACATGGTTTAGGTCCACTCAAGAGGGCAAGGTAAATGCCAATAAATACAAAGCCATTCTGAGTGATCATCTTCATCCTATGGTTAAGCATTTCTATCATGACGGGAGTGGTCTCTTCCAGGATGACGATGCCCCCATCCACAAGGCACAAGTGGTCACTGAATGCCAGATCTCAACCGAATTGAACACTTCTGGGAGATTCTGGAGCAGTACCTGAAACAGTGTTTTCCACCATCATCAACAAAACACCAAATGATGGAATTTCTCATGGAAGAATGGTGTTGCATCCTTCCAATAGCATTCCAGACACTTGTTGAATCCATGCCAAGGCGCACTGAAGCTGTTCTGGAGGCTTGTGGTGGCCCAATGCTCTATTAAGATACTTTATGTGGTGTTTCCTTTACTTTGGCAGTTAACTGTATGTTGCTTTCAAATTCAGATTCTCTATGGCTTATGAAACTCACTGTATTTTCCCAACCATGTCCAGAAGCTTATCATGAAGGACCTGAACCACTTCAAAACTGCAGAGGATGGCGAGGAGAGGGGGACACATGGTAAGAGAGAGTGAGACCCCCAACAAAGAAAGAGAGAAATGGGGAGGGGGAGGAAAGAGAAAGATGGGAAAGAGAAAAAAACAGAGAGAGAGATGGGAGAGGGAGGGGAAGAAGTTAAACCAGTATGCAAATTCATATATTTATATTCAAAAATTAAAATTCAAAACCAACTCGGAGGCAAACAGCAGGGGAGGCCTTCAGCATACATTTTCGATTTTAATATTATGCGGATGTTGCCCAACATCCCTCAAACAGGGCGCATGAAGAAACCATGCTCCAGCAATGCTGACAGAAACCAACCTTTTCATGGAGGTGACCGAGTACACCAGCACATAGCCGTGGATATCCATTGAGTGAGACTGGGGGAAAATTGAGTACTCGTCCTACATAAGAGGGAAGAGACAGTGGATATAATCAAACAAGTATACACTGGTGATAACGTTCAAACAATTGCACAAACTAGGACGTTTTAGCCGTGCTTTAGCTGCCACCCGGCTGCCCCCTGCGACCATAAGAACAGGCCTGTTCTGACAGAGCAACTGGGTGTTCAATTATCTAAACGCCGTGGCCGGGCCGTCTATGACTCAAGTGTTAGGCTTTTAGTATGGCCCTGCAAGCTTTAACATGTCAGTTCTCGGTCCTGTCTACCCTGGCCTGCCTGTTCTCCCTCTTCTCCAGTGTCCACTCTCTGCTGCTTGACCACGCAGTTGTGCTCATCCTGTTCCTTTCAGTGCTAGCCATGAAGTCTCCATTCTGCTTCACTGCTGTTTGGCTTTACCTTGTGTGGTATGTCCTGGCTCTCCCAAAGTTTACCCTATGTTATTTATAATGCAAATATTTAAAAACCTTTCAATGGCTTTTTGGAAATGAATCTTATAACAAACTTATAGTAAAAAGTTAACGAAAAAAATATCTTTTTAAACAAAAACCTCACCCCTCAACACTGTAACCAATTAATCAGGGATATTGTCTGCTTTGCACCAACAGAATGGTGATGTCACTTAATCCACAACAGTTTGGGCTTTCATTGCACGACATGTATGGCTATGGGAAAAGGGGGGTTTTGTGAAATGGGTAAGAGAGAAAATCAAGCAAGCATCTTTGAGGACTCTGACAAAACCCACACTGAGTTTACAAACATTTTCAGGTTTTTCAAGGACCCATGGGAACCCTGCACTGACTTCTGCTATAATTTATTTACTACCTGACCTGACATAACCAGCCAGCTGCAAATAACATACTGCATGTAATGCAGTCATGAACCAATATTGGCAGAGCAATGGGAGAGCTTCAATAAATGTAATTATTATGTAGTTGTGATTCTGTTTTAATTACAATTGTACTATAGAAAGAAAGCTGTGGTAGGGAGGGATACAAGAACGGAGGAAACGCTGCATTCATAACTGTGGCAACCTCTGCTTAACAGACGGATGGAGCCACCAGAGAAACTTGATCGCTCAAGAACCAATGCGGCTTCTAGCAGAGAGTTTAAAATAATACGTGTCTATTTAACATTTCGGACTGACACGCAATTGTGAAGCTATCAAGCGATAACATTGTTTCTGTGATTCTGGGTTTGACTGATGTTACACGCACATCCAAAAAGACGATTGCGTTAACAGATTACAAATTTGGTATATGGTATAGCACAATGGCATGTTATTTTCGTTTTTTATTTTACTCTTTAAATGTCCACAACAAATATCTGGTATGACAATGCAACTTAATGAGAGTTATAGCGCAGGGCCATTTCAACGTTTGACACATCTAGGTGAGAGGCATGGGCAAACCTTATCCTGGAATGCCAGAGATGTTTCTGGTGTTTGCTCCACCCAAACATCCTAACTCCCAACTACATGACAGGATGAATTATTAGGCATTGATGAATGCAGGTGACCATGTGCTGGAGGTACTCCATTCAGTTGTGTTTCTCCATTCAGACTCTGAATATTCAGGCTCAGAATCTTAATAATCAAACTGTGCAATCACGCTTGGACGGAGCAAAAACCAGAAACAAACCTGGAACTTCAGGAATAGGGTTGCCTAACCCAGCGGTTCCAAAACCTTCTGAGCCCACGACGAACATAACGAGGAAATGCATGTTTTGTGACCCTGGCTTTAATAAACTGCAGCCTGACAACTGCAACAGGTGTGAATGTCAAGTAAAGTATATTATATTTATTTTAATGCGTCACCCACCTCAATCGCCTTCTTGACCCACCAATGGAGCTAGTTCCACAGTTTGAGAATCACTGCTTTAAAGCATGGCCATATATCAAAGAAGAAGTTACTGACTGTATACCTGTCCTGCAGTATCCACCAACTGCAGATTGAAGTCCTGTCCATTGACAGACACCATTTTATTGAAGGCTTGTGGAAGAAGGGGAGAGACATTGTAAAATGGATAGACTGAAAAAACTTCAAAACACCAAAACATTACATTTACAAGAATAATGACTGGCCTTAAGAAACATTAAGGGTTGTCATTTTCCCCAATTCCTACAACAAAGACTGCTGATAACAAAATGTACAAACTCATACTTTGCGATTATGTGAATATGTTCATCTTTATCAGAAGAGATTCTAATGCGCCTGAATGTTAGTTTTATTTACCATTTTGTTAAAGTGTCAATACCAAATATTTGACTAATTTGGCAGGTGGGTGGTGTTACTGCCGTTGTACTTTTCAGCAAAGTGTTTAACCTGAACTTATTTAGAAACATAATGGCAATGATAGAGGCTACACCCTGAAAGGGAACTCACTGTTCTCAATCGTGGGATCATACGAATCTACAAACTGTCCCTCCACGAACTGGATTGTAAGAGAGGATTTGCCTGAAAAAAATAGATTATAACGTATTGTGAACGTACACATAGATACAGCTACATAACAGAACACTGAAATTGACTATTGATTTAAGTTAACGTTACGTGGTTAACTAGTTGCCCAGCGAATCTGCTGAAATCGGTCTAGCAGATTGTTGAAACATTGTAATGGAAGTGTTTTTAGCTCGCAAGATATTTCTATAGTTCTATCTGTCACAATTACCATGCCCTAATGTTGTCCCATATTACAAGGTCGAACTTGTTTTTGTAGCACCTGGCTAGCTATCGATTGAGTCAAAATCGGCGCCACTTCGACTTGTACCTAGCTTGCTCACTACCTAGCTAACGTTACGTGGGATAAGTTGGTCCATTTTCGGATAAGTTAACTAGCTGACTAACTGTGTTTCAATTTAATTGAGATGTTATACTAAACAAACGTCGTAGCTTGCAATAATAACTACGCGTATGTATTTTCGAGAACTAACATTACCTACAAAACATTTGTTAATAACAATAGCTTAGCAAGCTAGTTTGCGAACGTCGATCTAGTTTCCCATAAATGTGGTACTCACCTACTGATCTGTATCCCAACACGGCGATCTTCCTGTATTTCGGTTGAGGCATGTTTTTTTTAAATAGCTATCTACTGGAATAAATATCAAAAACAAATTTGCTTTTAATTTTGAAAGAAAAAACTTTTTATGGCCACATTCGCCTCGTGTCACGTGACAACAACAAACTTTTTTGAAGGCGCTCGAACTCGTTGTCCGCCGGGCCTCAAGCTGCGCTCTAGACCTTGATGGACTATTTTTCGCGAATTCGATTAATATATATGTTGACTGTATATATAATATATACTTCGGTCTCTCGCTATGCTATGTTGGGTGATGTTTAAAATTAACACTTTTTAGTTTTTACAACTAAGTAAACAAAACAAAAACAGCCTATTCACGGCAGCAGTGCTCACTACTCTCACTGTCGAAAACTGGACAAGCACACCGTCGTAAAACTGCAGACGTCAGAGAGCATGCGTCGATGAGGCCAAGCCCCGATCGGATCCTATGAGGATCTATGGGCAGTCTCGGGAAGGCTAACCACGAAGGCTTTATTTACATACAGGATATGCAGTGCTATGCAAAAGTCAAAAGCCGACAATTTAGCATTTTCTTGTCTGCAAGGAAAGTAAAATTTTGTTTCAAATGCAAAAGCAACCTACCGAAAAGAGAGCATAATTATAACCACGTGTACAATTGTAGAAGTGTGTGCTTTCAAAATGGTCCCTTAAAAAACATTAACATTTACCCAGGGATTCTTACAGGTAATTTTGTAATAAAGCAAGTTTTACAATATTCGTGATATTTTTGATCAATTATTTTATAAATATGTTTATTTACCCATGTAATTTATATAGTTATTGTTACGGGTGGAGGGGTCTTTATCTGTTAGACCTGTGGTGTTTTGTTGTCTGTGTAAATTCTTCTGTTTCAGTGTGTCCCTCCTGCCGGGAAAATCAGTGGCATGCCTGGCAGCTGGGATCCTCCAATTATTCAATCAATTAATCAATTCACCACACCCTATATAAGTTAGTTTGTTCTGTTCCTCTAGAGAGGGGCAGCTCTCATTTTGGTTCTGGTTTGTTAGAGAGATGGCAGCTCTCATTCGTTTGGTATGTAGATTATGTTTTTTGATTACAGTTTTGGTTTTGATACTATTTTTGTTAACTTTTTGATGTTCTCTTTTGAAACCTTTTTTTTTAGCCGGGCACAGAGTTCGAGAGGTAGGGCACTTAGTAAGATACCTGCAGGTATACATCTGTGTCTTACACCCCACGTAGATCACCCTTTGTATTAGTAACATCAGCTAGAGCGGCGACACTAACCCTTGTATTTTGTTAGGTGCTACGGCACCGGCCATGGGGGTTAGTTTAGGGGGTTAGTCCTGGGGTTGTTTTTGAGTTTTATAGGTTCAGATTTAGTTTTTTTTTTTTCCTGGGGTTTTTCCTTTAGTGGTCGCTGCATAGATCAGGGGGGTTTGGGTCTATGTTGTGTCTCGTCTCTGTGCTCCGTGCCTTTGTAAATAAATTATTATTGAACAGACACCTGGTTGTCACTTGTCTCCCTCATTTACATTCTCACTGTCATATGTTATGCTGGCGGCCTCCTACCATCAGGGGGTAGGGCGTAACATATTGGGGGCTTGTCCGGGAGCCTTGTGGTCCCGCCAGACAGTGAGGGTGTGGATGTTGGAGTCCAGTGACATTAGTTGTAAACTAGGTTTGGGTTTTTTCTATGTTCTGTTTTGTTTGGGCTGTTGCATTTGTGTAGTGGAGTCGTTTTGCTTGGTGACTTTAGTATAGGGGAAATTGTAGTTTTGTAGTTTTTGTAGTTTTTTCACTACGCAGACACCATGGATACAGGTTTTAGTGTGGAGACGTTCTTGGCCACATCCACCATAGAAGGGCTGGGTCTGTGTAAAAAGGCTGAATTGTGTGCCATAGGTCGTCACTTTGGGGTTGAGTTCTCTAAAACTAAATCTTTGGCTCAGTTAAAAGAGATAGTGCTAGCTCTTTTAGAGGAAAAGGGCGTGACTATTGGGGAGGGGAAAGTAGTTCCCCAGTTTCTGCTTTTTCCTCCAGTTCCTGCTTCTGCAGAGGAGGTGGGGTCTCCTCCCGCTAGCCCGACCAGGTCGCACGCCTCCTCTCTCTCTGACGGCTCCCCTAGTCCCTCTGTGAAGGTTCGAGTGGCCCGTTTAAAGATAGAGGCCAATGAGAGAGAGAAAGAGAGAGAAGCAAGATACCGACACACAGAGGCTATGCACAAGCTAGAGCTAGATAGACAGCATGCCCTGGAAATTAGGAAATTAGAAATAGAGCTGGAGATGAGGAAACTTGATATTCAGGCTCCCGGTGGTCACCAGCCGGGCACTCCCAGTTTCCCTAAGCCTTTTGATGCCAGCCGGCAGATATCGTTAGTCCCTCAGTTCCGTGAACTAGAGGTAGACGAGTATTTTGAGTCCTTTGAGCGAATTGCCACTGCTTTTAAATGGCCAGAAGAGGCCTGGGGGCCTTTGCTACAAAGCAAACTGACCGGAAAAGCACGTGAGGTAATGAATAAAATGCCTCTTAAGGAGAGCCTGGATTATATTATGTTAAAAACAGCAGTACTTCGTACCTATAGTCTCGTGCCTGAGGCATACAGGCAGCGTTTTCGCGCTTACAAAAAATCTCCAGATAGAACATTTGTGGAATTTGCTAGTGAGAAAGAAACTCTGTTCCGTCGGTGGCTTAAAGCAACTGATGTCTCTGATTTCGACTCCGTTTGTGAATTGATCTTAATGGAGGAGTTTAAAAACTCTCTGTCAGAGCGATTAGCTACATACCTAAATGAGAAGAAAACTGTTAAGCTAGCAGAGGCTGCAGTTTTAATTGATGAGTATGTCCTAACTCATAAACAGCACTTTAATGTATCTGGTCTAGAAAGAAAGGACAGGTTTGAGAGGCAGGATAGAAGCAAGGCTATTGTTTTTAATTCAAGGTCTCAAGCCCCGCCTAGACGGGGGCCGTCTCCTCCTCGTTCAGATATTCGCGAGTGTTTTTACTGTCATCAAACTGGTCATTTAATAGCAAACTGTGCTGTGCTTAAAAGAGGGAAGCGAAAGCTGGCTCTCCTTCGCCAACGGGATTATGTCCATTAGTTGCCGCGCCAGACAGAGTGGGGGAAAACCCTGACTCAGCTTACGACCCGTTCATGTTGAACGGTTCTGTTTCTCTGGGCTCAGATAGAGAGTGTCCCGTGCGCATATTGCGTGATACAGGAGCTGCACAATCGTTCATTTTGAGTGACGTTTTACCTTTCAGTGAGGAGTCCTCTTGTGGCTCTAGTATACTAGTACAAGGGATAGAAATGGGCTATGTTTCTGTGCCGTTGCATCGCGTGAGTCTGGCTTGCGATTTAGTACATGGTACTTTTTCAGTGGGAGTTCGCCCTTCGTTGCCTATGCGAGGTGTCACGTTTCTTTGGGGAACGATATTGCTGGTGGAAAGGTAATGCCTATCCTGGAGGTTTTAGATCAGCCTGACATGTTGCAGCCGGATATTCTTGGGAAAACCTATCCGGATGTTTTTCCCGTGTGCGCAGTCACTCGTGCGCAGGCTCGCAAGCTGGGAGAGATAGTTGATTTGTCTGACACTGTGTTCGCCGATGGTTTGAGTGACAAGGTGTTTACGCCTACTGTCCCCAAACATGTTACAGAAAATGCTACACATGCGGAGTCTATGTTAAAACCAGAGGCAATGTTTGATACTACACAGTTGTCAATGACTCGTGAAAGCCTTATTGAGGCACAGAAAGCTGACATTAACTTATCCAAGTGTTATGATGCAGTTCAGAAACCACACTCAGTTAAAAACCAGGAACATATGTATTTTATTGAGAATGGTTTGTTGTTGAGGAAGTGGAGGTCTCGCTGTGATGACAGTGATTCCAGTGCTGTCGTTCAGGTAGTAATCCCTACAAAACATCGACATTTAGTTTTGTCCATGGCTCACGATCATGCGTGGTCAGGTCATTTAGGAGTGACGAAAACATATGACCGAGTGCTTCAACATTTTTTTTGGCCAGGTTTGAAGAGGGATGTGTCGCAGTATTGTCGAACATGTCACACATGTCAGGTGGTTGGAAAACCAAATCAGGTTATAAAACCTGCTCCTCTTCGTCCGATCCCCGCAATAGGCGAGGCGTTTGAGCACGTCCTGGTTGACTGTGTTGGTCCGCTACCAAAGACAAAGAGTGGAAATCAGTACTTGTTGACAATGATGTGTATAGCTACTAGATACCCCGAAGCAATTCCTCTTAGAAAGATAACATCGCAGTCTGTAGTGAAGGCTCTGATCAAGTTTTTTTCTACATTCGGGCTGCCCAAAATAGTACAAACTGATCAGGGTACTAACTTTCTATCAGGTATCTTCACGCAGGTTTTAAAATCGTTAGCTATTACTCACCGTGTCTCCAGTGCTTACCACCCGGAGTCACAGGGTGCCTTAGAGAGATGGCATGGCACCATTAAATCTGTGTTGCGCAAATACTGCCTGGAGAACAACACAGATTGGGATGATGGGGTCCCCTTTGCTCTCTTTGCAGTTAGAGAGACAGTGCAGGAGTCCCTAGGTTTCAGTCCCGCCGAGTTAGTGTTTGGCCACACTGTGAGAGGACCTTTGAAAGTGCTGAAGGATGAAATCCTGGGTGGGGGTTTGTCAACGAAGAAAAATGTTCTCAGTTATGTGAGTCGTTTTCGTGAGCGTTTGCATGGGGCATGTCGCTTAGCTAAAGAGAGTCTGTCTGGAGTTCAGAGTGACATGAAGAGGCGATACGACAAGAACGCTCTTCTCCGTTCTCTCGTCCCAGGTGACCAAGTGTTGGTCCTGTTGCCTATTCAGGGGTCTTCCATGTCTGCACGGTTTTCAGGTCCTTATACTGTTGAGAAGCAGTTGAGTGAAACCGATTATATAATTAGAACTCCTGATCGAAAGAGAAAAACTCGCCTCTGTCATCTTAATATGTTAAAACTTTATCATGACAGAGATAGTTCCCGACCTGAGAGTAGCGTGCCCCCAGTGGCAACGGTTGGAGTTGCTGCTCCACGTTCCCATTTTTCAGACTGTGACGAGGACGGGTTAGACACCCGTAGACTTCAACAACAAATCCCTCGGTTATCTAACTCAGAGATGTTAAACAACCCTCTGAGCCTCATGTCACATTTGAGTGCTGAACAACAATCTGAGCTGGTGTCATTGATTTTAGGTTTCTCATGTCTGTTCGGAGACGTTCCATCTCGTACAAACGTTCTGGAACATGACATAGATGTAGGTGATGCTCGTCCACTAAAACAGCATCCCTACCGTGTAAACGCTGTCAAGAGGGCAGCTATGAGACAGGAGACTCAGTACCTATTGGAGCACGGTCTGGCAAAGCCTAGCTCCAGTCCATGGAGTAGCCCCTGTCTACTAGTTCCAAAACCAGACTCGACTTTTCGATTCTGCACAGATTATCGAAAGGTAAACAACATCACGGTTTCTGATTCATTTCCACTTCCACGTATTGATGATTGTGTGGACACAATTGGTTCCGCTACCTTCGTGACGAAGTTAGACCTGCTTAAGGGGTATTGGCAGGTGCCCCTTACAGCGCGTGCGTCTGAGATATCTGCTTTTGTCACCCCTGATACTTTCCTACAGTATACGGTAATGGCGTTTGGCCTGAAGAACGCACCAGCCTGTTTCCAAAAGTTGGTAAATACCGTCCTTGGAGACGTTCCGAATTGTACCGCCTATTTGGATGACGTGGTGGTGCATTCTACTGACTGGGGGGAGCACAAACGCTCTCTTAATACCGTTTTTCAGCGTTTAGCAGATGCTTCCTTGACCATAAACTTGGCTAAATGTGAATTTGGAAAGGCAACGGTGACATACTTGGGCAAGCAAGTGGGTGGTGGCAAGGTGCGGCCCCTTGCAGCCAAGTTGGCAGCAATCAGCGAATTCCCAGTTCCCACCACTAGGAGGGAGTTGCGCCGTTTTTTAGGAATGGCTGGTTATTACAGGGGTTTCTGTAAGAACTTTTCCTCTGTTGCTGCTCCTTTGACCGACCTTGTTAGCCCAAAACTTTTGTTTCAGTGGACCGATGACTGCCAGACGGCATTCGAGAGCTGTAAGGCTCTCTTGTGCGGCGCTCAGTTTTAAGTGCACCTGATTTTAGTCTTCCCTTTGCACTGGAAGTAGATGCCAGTTGCATTGGTGCTGGTGCAGTGTTGATCCAGTCTGACGAACATGGCCTAGACCATCCCATTGGTTATTTTTCTAAGAAGTTTAACAAATGCCAGATGCGATATTCCACCGTAGAACAGGAGACCCTGGCTCTACTATTGGCATTGCAGTTCTTTGATGTGTATGTGGGGTCCAGTACTGTGCCGGTTGTGGTCTACACTGATCACAACCCTTTAGTTTTTATCCATCGCATGTACAACCACAACCGACGACTAATGAGATGGTCCTTATTTTTACAAAATTACTGTCTTCTCATCCGCCACAAAAAGGGCACAGAAAATGTGTTTGCGGATGCTCTGTCCCGGTGTGGACAGCCATAAAGAAAGTCACTATGTTTCTTTTAGTTTTTTTTTTTTTACGCTCCACTATTGAATGTTGTGTTTATTGTTGTAACCTGTTTTCCCTTCCAGAATTATTGTTTGTATCAACCGGGGGTTGATATTTGAGGGGGGGAGTGTTACGGGTGGAGGGGTCTTTATCTGTTAGACCTGTGGTGTTTTGTTGTCTGTGTAAATTCTTCTGTTTCAGTGTGTCCCTCCTGCCGGGGAAAATCAGTGGCATGCCTGGCAGCTGGGATCCTCCAATTATTCAATCAATTAATCAATTCACCACACCCTATATAAGTTAGTTTGTTCTGTTCCTCTAGAGAGGGGGCAGCTCTCATTTTTGGTTCTGGTTTGTTAGAGAGATGGCAGCTCTCATTCGTTTGGTATGTAGATTATGTTTTTTGATTACAGTTTTGGTTTTGATACTATTTTTGTTAACTTTTTGATGTTCTCTTTTGAAACCTTCTTTTTTTAGCCGGGCACAGAGTTCGAGAGGTAGGGCACTTAGTAAGATACCTGCAGGTATACATCTGTGTCTTACACCCCACGTAGATCACCCTTTGTATTAGTAACATCAGCTAGAGCGGCGACACTAACCCTTGTATTTTGTTAGGTGCTACGGCACCGGCCATGGGGGTTAGTTTAGGGGGTTAGTCCTGGGGTTGTTTTGAGTTTTATAGGTTCAGATTTAGTTTTTCTTTCCTGGGGTTTTTCCTTTAGTGGTCGCTGCATAGATCAGGGGGGTTTGGGTCTATGTTGTGTCTCGTCTCTGTGCTCCGTGCCTTTGTAAATAAATTATTATTGAACAGACACCTGGTTGTCACTTGTCTCCCTCATTTACATTCTCACTGTCATATGTTATGCTGGCGGCCTCCTACCATCAGGGGTAGGGCGTAACACGGCGTCAAATTAATCAGATAATCAAATTAAACTTTCCAAAATGTAAATATGAGCCTCACTTAGTGACGGCGTCTACATGCTTGTGGGACATCTTCGCATTTCGCGCAATGCAACACTGTCGCAAGCACTCGCAATTTACTTCTGCGCAACATATGCGGTGTGGTGTCCTTACACTTCTGTACACTAGTAGGCGTCAATATATTGAACAAGGTCGGTAAAGTTTTCATGAAAGCAGGGAAACTCCTGTACCTTAGAACTTCTTCAAATTTTTCCTGAAGCTGGTTCATTTTATACCGTGTCGAACAAATGATGCTAGCTATCTATATTGTTAGCTACTGTTAGCGAGCTTTATATGGCCTTGATACCAGGTTGCTAGCTAGCTAGCTAGATATTGATAGTTTTGCTTAGCTAACATTAACATAGATACACTATACACTATAGATCAGGCACAACATTAAAACCACTGACAGGTGAAGTGAATAACATTGATCATCTCGTTACAATGGCACCTGTCAAGGGGTGGGATATATTAGGCAGCAAGTGAACAGTCAGTTCTTGAAGTTGTTTTGAAGCAGGAAAAATGGGCAAGCGTAAGGATCTGAGCGACTTTGACCAGGGCCAAATTGTGATGGCTAGACGACTGGGTCAGAGCATCTCCAAAACGACAGGTCTTGTGGGGTGTTCCCGGTATGCAGTGGTTAGTACCTACCAAAAGTGGTCCAAGGAAGGACAACCGGTGAACCGGCGACAGGGTCATGGGCGCCCAAGGCTCATTGATGCGCGTGGGAAGCAAAGGCTAGCCCGTCTGGTCTGATCCCACAGAAGAGCTACTGTAGCACAAATTGCTGAAAAAGTTAATGCTGGCAATGATAGAAAGGTGTCAGAACACACAGTGCATCGCAGCTTGCTGCGTACGGGGCTGCGTAGCCGCAGACCGGTCAGAATGCCCATGCCGACCCCTGTCCACCGCTGAAAGCACCTACAATGGACACGTGAGCGTCAGAACTGGACCATAGAGCAATGGAAGAAGTCTGATGAATCACGTTTTCTTTTACATCATGTGGATGGCCGGGTGCGTGTGCATCGTTTACCTGGGGAAGAGATGGCACCAGGATGCACTATGGGAAGAAGGCAAACCGGTGGAGGTAGTGTGATGCTCTGGGCAATGTTCTGCTGGGAAACCTTGGGTCCTGGCATTCATGTGGATGTTACTTTGACACGTACCACCTACCTAACCATTGTTGCAGACCAAGTACACCCCTTCATGGCAATGGTATTCCCTGATGACAGTGGCCTCTTTCAGCAGGATAATGCGCCCTGCCACACTGCAAAAATTGTTCAGGAATGGTTTGAGGAACATGACAAAGAGTTCTGACTTGGCCTCCAAATTCCCCAGATCTCAATCCGATCGAGTATCTGTGGGATGTGCTGGACCAACAAGTCCGATCCATGGAGGCATCACCTTGCAACTTACAGGACTGAAAGGATCTGCTGCTAACGTCTTGGTGCCAGATACCACAGGACACCTTCAGAGGTCTTGTGGAGTCCATGCCTCGACGGGTCAGAGTTGTTTTGGTGGCACGAGCGGGACCTACACAATATTAGGCAGGTGGTTTTAATGTTGTGGCTGATCGGTGTATATACAGGTATGGTATGCAGCTGCCAATGATGTCTATCACTGTATAACTGCACTGATCTCTTGTGTGAACTATGATTGTTCTTACAATGTATAAATGCACATCTGGTAAGTCGCTCCGGATAAGAGCATCTGCTAAATGCTTAAAATGTTAAATGTAAAAAAATGATGTAGCCTACTAGCTCGATTAACTATGACTATGACAACTCCGCCTCCATTCGCTAAAAAACCAATCAAATTGACAAAGCCATTTGTTTGATTTTTGTGCTTGCTATGTGACATCCTCTGCAACACCCTCTGCGTAGGTCGCAGAGGTTGCGTTGATGTTGCAGAGCCCTGGTTGTGTTGCGGTCACGTTGCTGTCGCTCGAGCATGTACAGGCCTTTATGGTTTGCCATTGATGTAAGGTCCATTTCATAATATATTGTACCATCGAATGTCCGCTAGGGGGAAGTAAAGACTAATTATGAAGCCTTTAGTTCACAATACCTATATAGAGAAGATAATTGGCAGTAATGCATGTTTGGACTGACAATCGTTGCAAAATATGCAATAAAGGTTTTACCCCCTGGAAATATACCCCCTGAACATAACATTTTACATCATAGGCAATTGTACACATTTAAAACGTGCTCAAGCATCAACATCAAATGTATGTTACCTCTTACCTTTGCACTTTTTTTATATTAGAATTTTAGCAATTATAACCTACATTCCAACAAATGTATACTTTCTAAAACAGTGGTTCCCAACCCCAGTCCTGAGGACTCATGCTGCGGCTGGTTTTCATTCCAACCATAATTGCAATTGGATGTTCATTTTTCTTAGACATGATTTGCTCTGTTAAGGCCATATTATGTCAGAAATAGCTATGCATGCCATGGACAATACATCCCAGGATGCTCTCATTTTCTGTAATGACTATATGACATTTATTTTAGAAAGAGGTTACCCTTTTTAATCGATTCACTTATAGACTGGGCCTAATTACTGAAAGTGTGGACACCTGGGGCCTGTCTCACAAAGGAAGTTCAACATAGTTAAGGTTAGGGTTAGGGTCAGGATATCTTTGCGTTAGCTGGCTACACAAAGCCTAGCAAAGGCAATTACGGCTAACCTGTCTAACGATGGTGGTTATCAACTCGCTCTGTCAACCCTATTTTTTTTCCGATCGAGCTATGAGCGTGTACACACAAAAGGGGCGGTATTTGTAACACAGCCAATCGCATGCAATATGAACAGATCCAGAGCACTGTTTCATGAAGCAGGATTAGCCAGCTAACTTCGGGCTTAACCCTGGGTTTTCGGTCTCATGACTGTGGCTCACCCAGGGCTGCGAGTGATCGTAATGTGAGATCAATCTATTGCATCAATCACTCGGGAATCATGAGAAATTACACCGCACTTAATATGCAACAGTACATTTTATTCATTATTGATAACTATATACATACAACTATATAAACTGTATGTTTGCTCAGGTTCTCCGCAGCACCAACGGAATACGTAAACGTACCGGTGGCTAGTAAACCTAGGGCAATACATACATACTGCTGCACAGTGACCGCATGGCTTCGACAAGTGGCATATACTTTTAACCATGGCGATACAACCCAGTTAAAAGTGAGCTACAGTCTTGAGACCGAAAACCCAGGCTTAAACCCAAAGTTAGCTCGCTAACCCACTAATCCTGCTTCGTGAGACAGGCCCCTGGTCACAGAAACTAATCTGGAACCGTGGAAATTCCGTTAGCAGAAACATACAGATATGAGGCCATGTCACATATTCTCTCTCTCTCACACACACACACACACACACACACAACAAAGTATAAGAAAACAAATTAAAAATACATGTATTTATTTCATCTGTTACTTAAGTAGATAAAAATGAGCCCCCCCCGAAAACAAAACAAAATCAATGTACAATGCTGTGAGAAATTCTACATTGGGATAATCTGAAATCATATTCAGCAAGATCATATTGAAACAACTACAAATACTATTACATATATACATTGAGGAGTCACAATAGCCAAGTATATATATTTTTCACAGTAACCATTAAGGACAAGCTCACTGTAGCAGCCGGTTGAGGTAAACACATTGGTAGGGGAAACAAACTAGCGCAGCAGTGAGCAGAACATAGTGCCACCTACTGGCAGGAAAAAAAATAACATTCGCTTTAAGGTGAACACACTGTATTGCCGTGAACATAAGATTGAAAAAAAACACCCAAAGAAGAAGAAAAATGCAACACATTCAATCCATAAACATTCTTGCATATTCAATGGTTGTTGTTTTTTAATTGCGCAGTTGAGAGAAAATATTACTGAATTATTGTTCTCTCGCATGCATGAGTGTGAGAGGACATCGTACCATGGCATGAATACCATGTCAGTCTTTTCAATTTTGCTCTTCTGCTAAACCAGAATGAACTAAGCTTTAAATATTTAAAACTATCACCTCTTTTCCATATTGAATGATTACAACTGCTGCAAAATTAGACATTTTTTGTTTAGTTTTACTTTTAGCAGGCACACCATTTTCACCGTTTTCACATTTGATACAATTTACCGAAAATAAAGTGTTGCAAAACCTCTAACCACAAACACCATTTGAATAATTGTCAATAATGTTTTGCCACCAACAGTAATGTTCACATGCTCACTCATCTCTGAACCCCACTACATGTGCACAGAGGTGATTTAGCAAAGGATCAAATCTAAGCTACCTCAAAAATATCCTGTTTTATAGCACAGGGATGGAAATAGCAGTCCCAGTGCATAGCAGTTTTAGCCACTACAGGTATTTAAGTGCAACGTGCTACCTATTGCTAAACTTAATTGCTACTTAATACTTTTTCAGTATTGCTAGAAGCAGGTTAGTGTGCTGAGCAGGCACCCCCTGCTGGTAACTTACACCCATTACACTAATCTGCTTCTAGTAATACTTGGAATGGCTCAAATGGCTATACAATGGGAGTGCTATTTTCATCCCTGCAGTGTTTTCAATAATATTGATGTGTGTCAAAGCAAAAAACTAATGGCTGAAAAGACAAAAAATAAACATTTGAATCACCTTTCTGTCTAAGAGACATTTCATTATACACATTCTTAGATAATGTTGAACAGAGATATACAAATACAAACAAAGCAAATGAATGAACACAAACTTACACACTGAATGGCTCATTGAAAACTGAAGAAACACAAAACACTGCTGAACTGAATGGAAGAAACTTGATGATAAAATGGAATAAAATACATACCCAAGCCAGCCTAGCAAGGATGATACCAGTAATAATATTGCACATGCCCCCCCACACACACATACACACATGCTAACACACAGACAAGCATACACAAACACACACTCTCTCAGATGTGAACACACGTACACTCACACACACGTACTCATGCATACACACAAATGCACACATACTTCACAGTTTCACATGGCTGTCCATAGCACCACTCTTCGCAACTTAGACCCAGGTTCAGTCGAACTGCAATTCAGAGTAAACTGTTAGTAAACATTAGACTGAATCTGGGCCTAGATTGAACCTACTGTGAAGCAAAACCTTTTTGCCTAGATCTATGATGTACACACATAAACTGCTACCATTACACCAAATAATAACATCATAATAACAGAAACGCATAGAGATAATTCTTTCACATCTTTTGACTCTTCAGTTTGGATGGGGCAATCTGCCTAAGGCTTCTTGGTCTGAGTACTGAGTCCCCCTTATTCCTTTATTAAGTACAACTGCACTAAGCAGAGAAAGGCAACAAATGAAATAGCATTCTCAAGATGCCTATGCCTTTGCTTTTGCTGCACTCCCTGGTCTTATGAACCTGTTTTTACTGTCCCAGTTATAACAGGTTCATAAGACCAGGGAGTGCAGCACAGGCAGGAAGCAACAAGAGCTGAACCTCCTGTCAAGGTCCCCAAGACAGGATCTGTTTCTAACTTGCCAGGCAACACCAGTGAATATTTGTCAAAGGCCAGTTTAATGTAAAATATGTACACCTTTACATACTTAAAATGTGTCATATTCTTTGGGGGGTTGGGGGGTGAATATTGCTGAATATCTCTCAGTATATAGAATATCTTTGTTGAAACCTCCTAAAAACAGAAACTCTCTAGGGCCGCCCCCAAGAATAATCTCTAGTCAGAGACAGGAAGAAGAAATGATGTCACAGCTATGACATCACTCATTTTCCAAACTATTATATAGGCTTCGTCGGGCCATGTCTAAACCACTGTTCTATTTCACAGGCCTGCATAAAGGGAATCGAAGCAGGAGCAAAGTTCCACACCTTCACTCCCTCCACTCCCTTTTCTTTACCATTTTTCCTTTTTGCTTAACTAAGCAATACAAAAATAATATATACATTTTTGGCAACAGCTCCGTTTTCTCTCTCAGCCATCCCAACAGTAACTCCCATAGGCAAGGAAACAAACACAATTGGTCCCCAATGTAAAATGTAAAAAAATAAAAAAATGTATCGGTGAGGCCAACTATTCTCTCCAACCTCTTCTGTTCTTCCATTGGCCAGACTGCAATCTTCATCACACGAGCTTGCACGAACACATTTCTCCTTTCTCTTTACTTCTGCGACGCTGTGACGATACGCCTCTGGTCCAATGAGAAGCTGCCACTACAGTAGCTTTGAAGGACCCCACTGTCTTTGGTGGGAGGAAACGGTCTCAGCTATATGGGACAGTGGCAGTTCACTGAACCTTTGAAATCCCATTGGCTAACAGGAGCTTGAACGGGACTGTGGAGCGACACACTGTTAAAGGCAGTTTATGGAGACCTGGGAAAAGAAGAAATAATTCATCATTATAATAGTTGTTAAGGGCCTTGGGTGGCGTAACAGTCAAAGCATTCACCCGGAATGCAAGTTGGCCACTGCAGCCGTGGTTCAAAACCCGGCTGTGCCAGCCCGGCTTCTGGCCATGAGCCCCGATCGGGGTCGGCGATTGGCTGTCCACCCCAGGGGGAAAGGGGAAGGAGGGAGAGCCCGAGAATCGGGTCCCTGTAAAGTAGGTGGGCGAGTTCCGTCTTGGAGGAGGTGGGCGGCAGGCTCGTGGGGGAGGGCAAATCAAAAGAAATAGAGGGTACAATTGGCCACCAAATTGGGAGAAAAACATGGAAAAAAATCAAACTAAATTAAAAGAAAATAGTTGTCAAATGCGTGGGACAGCTTGTCAGGTCATGTACTAGAGGCAGAGACACTTGGGATGTTCAAGTCCAGGCTTGATGCAGAACGGGATAGTCTGGATAGACTGTAGGTAAATGGCAAGCCTAGATGGGCCGAATGGCCTGCTCTCATGATTATGCGTTTTTATGTTCTTATTTTATTGTACTATATACACAAAGCACAGTACAGCATACGATGGGCACAACGGTTAGTCAGGGAGTTGTACAACAGGGCTATTCAATTTGAACGAGCATTTCTCATGCATTTAAAAGGAAATCAAAGCAAACGCGTGTGTAAATGAACAAAATAAAACCAAAACAAACTAGCATTTATCACGCATTTAAAATGATGGCAAATACATTTTAAAGGTGGTTCCATTTCCCCTGCCAAGGAAATGTAAAACGTTTGCCCACCTGCACTTTTGGTTTTTAAAAACTGGCCCCCCATGAAATAATCAGTGAACAGCCCTGCTGTGTCGTGTGGGGTGCGGAGAGGCACACTGACCGAAGGCACGGATGAGCTCTCTCTGTACGGCCCAGGTGAGGGTGTTGATGAGGCAGGCGGACGTCAGCCCAGCGAACAGCATGTTGTACAGGAACACAATGTGGAAGTTTCCCAGCCAGTTGTACCGCCCAAAGTCCCCCAGCAGGTCAAAACGTGTGATCCCTGAGGGAAGAAGGGGATGACAAGCAAATAAAAAGGGTGTGCAAGATTATTTTTTTACCCAACAGCATGCCTGAATCATTTACAGAGGACCAGGGAAGTGTTCAATAGCATAACATACTGTAGGTCATTTCAGACATATAAAAGGTAGGCCTTTTGGAGGAGTAGTTTGATTTGGAGGAGGGTTGATGGGAGTTGAAGTACAGAGAATCGAGGTTCATTATCTCAAAAGAAAAGGAAAGGTTTAATCTGTTTGAATAAAATGTAACAACTAAGAAAATGCAGGAACAGCTTTCAGCCATCAGTTTCCACAGAATATTCACTTAATTTATACCTTCCATGTAATACCAAGGAGTTCGGATTAAATGTGAAACAAGAAATCCACATAGAATTTGGACACGAATTGTCACTGACCCTAATACAAAGCGGAAACAAGTAAGATTACAGGAT
Source organism: Aldrovandia affinis (assembly GCA_029706075.1). Lineage (NCBI taxonomy): Eukaryota > Metazoa > Chordata > Actinopteri > Notacanthiformes > Halosauridae > Aldrovandia > Aldrovandia affinis. The sequence continues at coordinate 845,637 of JAINUG010000055.1, forward strand.
GGACACAATAAGATTGAGATATAACCATATACTCTTGCAAACTCTTTTGATAGCAAGCTGGCAAACAAGAATATAGTGGATCTGTGCAGGCCTCTGCTTTAAACTGATACCCATGAATAGGCATAAGATAGCTATCCTATGCTAATTAATGTTAGGATTTGACCTTTGACCTTTGAGTGTTAGAAGAAAACCCCCTGCAGTTGTTGTTGTTGGACATTCTGTTGAATGTCCTCAGCAATCCTTGTCATTTAATTGGCCAAAGAATAACAGAGTTCAAATGTCTCATAGGCTCTGGTACAGTCATCCACCTCAACAAGTAAAATAAATAAGGATATTGTCTTTGTAGCCAAGGCAACATTTTCATTTCAAAATGGCCACCAAGTGAATAAGGTCAATTGAACTGAGCAATTAATTCATTACCCACCTTCTGCATTCCTTAAAATTGGTCCGTGTCAGCTTTCCCAAAACACTTACCCAAAGTCCGGGAAAAGACCGGCAGCGCTGAGCTCAGAACCAACAGAGACACGCAATTCCCGATGATCTGGGAGAGGCAGGAAAATAATATTATGTCACAGCCATGGAACCAGAAATGGTGAACAGTGTTAGGGTTAGGGCTGGGTTATTGCCAGATACGCACTACGATACGAGGGTCACAATACAATACATATCACGATACAGTTTGCATCGCACAGGTACAGACAGACACAGGTACGGGAGAAAGTCCGTCAACTGCTGAATAGAACGTTCTTTCTTTCAAAACACACTACCCACAGGCCGGCGTTGTTGTTCAGAATGTACGCGCCAAAGCGTTAAAGATGTACCGCATGCTAATGGGCGCATATGAGAAACAGCACATGTATTGCAATACAGGGTCACCTTGATCACCTGCGTCAGTGCGGTGTCCTGTGCACGGGGAAGCAGGCTTGTGAACAGAGGCGAGCTGTAGAAGCCCACCACTGATGACACCATCAGATACCTGAGGCTGCGCTAAGGATGAAATGCGCAAACTGCAGCAGATGTGCAACCTGCCACAGAGAGGAGCACACACGCATCACATCACACACAGACATGAGCCATTGAGGGTCAAACACACACTGTACAGTATGTAGTACAAATGCAGAGGAACTACACACAAATACAAATCACACACCCATATAAAATGGCACTGTCACACAAACACACCCACAGTCTTCCCGACTCACACACACATATACAAACACACACACACACACACACACACGGTCTTCCTGACTCACAAACACGCACGCACGCACACACACACACACACACACACACGCATATATATATATTTTCTCCCTGACACGGACAGTCTCGCTCATTTATTCACACACATTAATACATACACGTTTAGCCATTATGTTTGCGTGCGGAGGCAGCAGAACAGCACAGTTGATGCATAAGGATACAGAATGAGGATGACCTGCACAGCTGCACCCAGGGAACCAAACATGGAGAAGGAGGCGGCACCCAGGAGGGGATCCTGCAAGGGGAAATCAGGTGAGCCACAACCTTTAACTACAGGTAAAAAAGGATTATATCCTATGCATGCAATTTAAAATAGATTGTCCAATCACATTTTTAATTATCTAGCGAAAGTAACTGTACAGCTTCACATAACTCTGACCCCTTTACTTTTCTATATTCAGAAATGATTGTGTCATACTTTATCTTTTTCATATAGAATTTCTTTTTTTAATGAATCTATATTCTCACTAAATATGAAAGGGTGGAGATAATGAAGACACTTGTAACAGTCTTGAAGCAGAAAGACTTCTGGTTTAGAAAAGGTTGTGAGCCCGTGGGTCATTCAGTGGGTGAATCAGTCAGTAGGCGAGTCAGTCGGTGAGTGAGTCAGTCAGTCGGTTAGTGAATCAGTCAGTCTGTTAGTGAGTCAGTTGGTCAGTGGGTGAGTCAGTCAGTCAGTCAGTCAGTGGGTTGGTGAGTCAGTCAGTCAGTCAGTCAGTCAGTGGGTGAGTGAGTGAGTGAATCAGTCAGTGGGTGAGTCAGTCAGTGAGTGAGTGAGTCAGTCAGTCAGTGGGTGGGTCAGTCAGTCGGTGGGTGAGTGAGTCAGTCAGTCGGTGGGTGAGTGAGTCAGTCAGTCAGTGGGTGAGTGTGAGTCAGTCAGTCGGTGGGTGAGTGAGTCAGTCAGTCAGTGGGTGGGTGAGTGAGTCAGTCAGTCAGTCAGTCGGTGGGTGAGTGAGTCAGTCAGTCGGTGGGTGAGTGAGTCAGTCAGTCGGTGGGTGAGTGAGTCAGTCGGTGGGTGAGTCAGTCAGTCAGTCAGTGGGTGGGTGAGTCAGTCAGTCGGTGGGTGAGTGAGTCAGTCAGTCAGTCAGTCGGTGGGTGAGTGAGTCAAGTCAGTCAGTCAGTCGGTGGGTGAGAGTCAGTGGGTGAGTGAGTCAGTCAGTCAGTCGGTGGGTGAGTGAGTCAGTCAGTCAGTCGGTGAGTGAGTCAGTCAGTGGGTGAGTGAGTCAGTCAGTCAGTCGGGGGGTGAGTGAGTCAGTCAGTCAGTGGGTGAGTGAGTCAGTCAGTCGGTGGGTGAGTGAGTCAGTCAGTGAGTCAGTCAGTCAGTCAGTGGGTGGGTGAGTCAGTCAGTCAGTGGTTGAGTCAGTCAGTCAGTGGGTGAGTCAGTCAGTCAGTCAGTCAGTCAGTGGGCAAGTGAGTTGTTCAGTGGGTGAGTGGGTTAGCTAGTCAATAAGCGAGTCAGTTCGTCAGTCACCTCCATTCCCCGAGGCATGGCGGCATCGTCAAACAGCAGCTCCAGCACGTGGAAACACACAATCAGAACACACATGACCTGAGAGAGCCAGAAGAGGAGAGAATGGGCATATTTTAAAACTTTTAGACATATGATTACCTGTGATTTTGCACCGTATGGACTCTGAATCCCATCTATGCACATACATTTTACAGGAGAAATTGAGGTTCACTTACCCTTCTTGTTACCATGGTAATAAGCAGCGGCCCACTTGGGGTTCAAAGTCATGACCATCTACTCTAACCACTACACTACTTATTGTAACCAGGTTAAAACAGGTGACCTTGTGAGTGGGAAGTGATGCTACTTTGACCCAGCCTTACCGTGAGAGCCAACAGCAGAAGCATGGCTAGTGGGTAACCCAGGTTACGCTGCCATGGTGACGCTCTTCGTCGCATCTCTGAGACAACAGGGAAGTGGGAAAGAGAAACAAGAAGTAAGAGAACATCTGGAACATCCGACTCTCCGTTACTGTCCGCTTCCTGTTTGTTTGCTGGTCGGGTTGTCTTACCGAAGGCAATGCGTCTGGCTTGGATTGTGAGAAATTGCTTCCTCATCACCTCCACATTCAGATTGATCCAGCAGGAAGTACTACCTGGAAGTAAGAGAGAGAGTGAGAGTGAGAGACAGAGCAATAAAGTGTGAGAGGTAGAGAGAGTGAAAGAGAAGAGAGAAAGAGATAGAGGGATAGAAAGAAAGAGGGATAGAAAGAAAGAGATTAAGAGGGAAACAGAGTGAGAGAAGAGACAAAGAGGGAGAGATGGTGTAAAAAGAGAAGGAGAGCAAGAAAGAGAGACAGCGAGGGAGAGATCACTGTGGCAAATGTGCACACACTCCACACAGTCCAGCACTGCACACTCACTGGTCAGTTTTCTGGCCAGAGAGGCCTCCTCAAACACTGCACAGCTCACAGTCTCGTCCACGTCTTCCAGCAACTGGGGAGAGGAGATGCAGAAAGCCCACTCAGGACACGCTCTCGGTTTCTCGCACTGATAGTGTGAGGAGGGCTGGCAACTCAACTCAACTGAATTCAACTTAACTCCTCCACTTAACTCAACTCAACTCACGCACTACATCACCTGATTTCACTTTTTAACTCACCTCCTGCATGAAGGAGGTAAACTAATTAGTGGAATCAGGTGGCATAGTGCGTGGCTGGAGCAAACACCTGCAGACACTGCAGCCCCCAAGCCCTGGAATTGAATAGCCGGGGGTGTCTACCATCACAGGCACGACATACACTACCGGTCAAAAGTTTTAGAACATCCCCCATTTTTCCACTTTTTACTGAAATTTAAGCAGTTCAGTTTTGGCAGTGAGTAGTTTCCTACACCATCAAAAGGCACTTGGAAACTGGAGGAAACTCTGACAGGAAGAGGTCTGGCTTAAATTTACTGCTCAAATCTCAGGAAAAACTGGAAAATGGGCGTGTTCTAATACTTTTGACCGGTAGTGTACAGTACTTGAATACATTACCAAAGCTTTACAAAAAACAAACAAAAAACAGTTTTACGCTATGAAGCAGATGAGACATGAAATCAACAAGCACGTTTACACAAAAAAAAAAATCTAATTCAAACTAAATTGAGCGATAATCAGAGGCTCCTCCCAAGTGTGACGGGGCCAGGTTAACACTCACCCGTGGTTTGACCAGCAGGTTCCCCGTGACGCTGAACATGCGCGACAGACCAAAGGGAGTGCAAACTGTGGAGGATCAGAAAACCGCAATCTTAACCTGGCGATTGCACTTAGCAGGCATCAGTGAGTGAAAGCAGAACTGAGCCAATCCTCCCAAAACTATGGGTTGACACCAACTGGTGGGTCGTGTGAAGAGGTTGCCAGATACATGATCAAAACATGTAACGTTATGCTTCTTCCACAGGTCTTCACACCAATCAAACTAAATGCATTATTGCTCTGGCATAGTCACACACAGCGGTTTTGAGAGACATCGAAAACTACTTTTATTCCATATTTCAAATAAATACAAAATGTATAAAAGCTTCATATTTATAAAAATAAAAAAACCGAATTAAACTCCTTTTTCCATTTACAAATGCAACATTACGATGGGGTTTTGAACCAACTTAATTATTTTTTTTAGTTATGGGACATTTACAATACATAGTGCTGGGTGAGAACTTTCAATACATGTAAAAAAAAATGGACACACTATGTTTTTGCATGACACCAGCAATATGTTGCACTTCATGGCTAAATGTGGGAATCCCTTATATACAGGTCAAAGTAAAGGAAACACCAACACTCCGCACCATAGAGTGAGATGACAGGGAGTACAGGAAGGTGATCACAGAGTTTGTGTCCTGGAGTGAGGAAAATGCTCTGCCTTTAAACATGAGCAAAAGGAATGGAACTTGTAATTGACTTTAGGAGGAAGAAGGAGCCAGTGGTGCCTGTTTGCATCCAGGGTACTGATGTGGAGATGGTACACTCTTACATGTAACTGGGTGTGCACCTAGATGACAAACTGGACTTGACATTGAACTCAGATGCCCCGTACAAAATAGGACAATCCAGGTTGTTTTTCCTAAGGAAATTGAAGGGTTTTAAAGTCTGCAACAAAATGCTGCTGTAGTTTTATGAGAGCGTTGTGGCAAGTGCTATTTTTCATGCAGCTGTCTGTTGGGGGGGGGCATAAGTTTTACCCAATTTGGTAGCCGATTACTCCCGCTGTGCTTAGTTCAATCCCCTTCCTCGTAGTTCACTGCCGTAGCCCTGTGACCGGCAGTGACAATGGCGAAGCGCCGCCTCCTCCGAGACAGTACTCATCGCGCTGTCGACTGTAATTCCGGCACCCCAGAACCATTCCTGTGCGCAGCGAACTGTGCCGGCTTCCCTCCCCCCTCCCTGGGGCGGACAGCCAATTACCGCCCCGGTGGCACTCCCGGCCAGAGCAGACTCTGGCGCGACGGGAATCGTACCCCTGTTGCCGTGGCCAGCGTTGGACGTTGAAACCACTAGACCACGTGGGAGGCCCCCGGATGACTTTTATTGCACTTTTTAATTGACTGGACATTGAGATTTGATGCTGTCCTTGTTCTATATGTTTGTGTAAATCTGTGTTTTTAACATCTGTATGCTGCTACTGCGGGGCCAATTTTCCTGCAGGGATTAATAAAGTGTAATCTCATCTCTCAATCTCTTATCTCATCTCATAACAGAGCCACCAGAACCTCTTCATTTACTCAAGTGTTTCCTTTATTTTGGCAGGTACTTACAGGTCACATCACATTACACAGTCCACCGACCACACCATGAAACTGCCGTGAACGTTACACGTAGCGGAAAGGTACTCACGCAGAAGTAACAAGACTCCAAAAAGTGAGATGCAGGAGTACAGGTATGGCAGGTAGTACTCCCACAGGTCTAACAGGGAGACAGACACAGAGACTTTTCACTGTTAATGTCCCCCTTTACTTAAAACATTGTCATCAGTTTATCTGTGTATTCATATGTGACTGTTAACAATCTTTTACCATTAATGTATGTTTGACAAAGGCAAAAAACAAACCAATTCAAATGAACAGAGACAGACAGTTAGAGAGAACGGAGGAGAGGGGGAGAGAGACCGAAACAGAAAGAAAGAGTCAAAATATTTTGGCACAGAGTGGTCTCAACAACAGAAAAAACAGCGTAGGCCGCTTCTGATCTGAATTCAGGCACTCGTCAAATACATTTTGATGAAGAGTTCTAAACATTTTTGTCATGACTGACTGGCCATTTGAAAAGAAGAGAGGCACAGCACGAGACAGAATTAGCATGTTTCAAGAGGCCGGTGAGATATCAATGATAAAAAGAAAGACATAAAATGGATTTTAAAAATCCATACATGCATAAAAAGACAATGTTGGATTTGGTAGAAAACAATACAAAATGCAACAATTCAATACAAACACAATAAGTTAAGATAAAATGGCAAGTAGGATTTGCCTAAAATGAGCAGGATTTGCTAAAAAGGGTTTTAACCAAGATTCACAAACAGAGAATGAGAAGCTCTAGGGGAGAAAACACTTTTTTTTTTTTTTTTTTCATTCTTGGAACTTATTCATTCGAAGGTATCTAGCACCCTGTGAACGACGGATCGTAGGATGAGAAGTTGGTGGAGATACTCACCGTAGAGACTCTCCATGGTGGAGCTGTTGTGGAGGAGGGCAGACGCCACCCACACCATCCCTAGCACTAGGGTGGTGAGGAGCAGCAGCACCACAGCCGTCTCATACAAGCGGCCCATCACGCCCTGCACGGGTCACACACGCACACGCCAACACATGTTATCAAAGTACGCCAATTAGGGAAACATAGTCAGGAGCACCTCTGAAATAATCTTTAATGGAGCTTTTTTTTTTTTTTCAATTTTCTTCACAATTTTCTTACATCGTTATGGGCCAGACACCACAAATAGACCGAATCTTAGGCCGTGCCTTTTCCCAAGGGCTCTTGAAATAGACACAGCTCTTAAGAAATGCATCGCCGTAACGTCGGGCTACTTGTGGCGTCTAGCTGTAATGATGCAAGGCTATGATGTGAAGAAGAGTAAATTAAAAGCCCTTTGAGGATTGTGCGTCTCACTTCTTTCCTCGTCAGCTTGTGGACTAGCACCCAAAAAAGAAAATACATACTATTGTTGTTTAGTAAATGCTGGAGTGAGGACGTTCCTAATTACTTTGTTGAGGTACTTTGTCATTTGCCAGAGGAGAGGTAATTAATTGCATTTGGGGCCAAAAAAGGGTGAGCCACGTCGAAAATTTCTGCACACTTTCTGTCTTTGTCTTGGCTTGTTTGTCGGTTAGTCAGATCCAGGGAAATGCCTGGGGCTAAGATTGAGAGAAACTACCTCTTGAACAAACATCATGTGTTATTTGTAATTTAAAAATACAATGTTGTTCAGTGCATAAAAATACTTCAATTGAAGGTTTGTGCTCTCTTAAGACAATCTAAACCCTTAATTAATAAGAACTGAACTGAATCTCCAAGTTTCATTGGTAAATTATTAAATTAATTATTTTTCTTTTTTTCTTTAAAAAAAAAATCAAGCCTAGGTTATACCCGTCTAGGCTGTCATCTCACATAACTAGGACTGCTGCTCTTCCAGGTCAGATCTAGTGTAACTAGGACTACTACTGCTCTTTGATGTGTTGGTGTGGAAAAGAACACGGTACCTTTTTGGACCCCACAAAGCCTTCGGACTCGGTGAAGAAGTAGGCGAAGGGCAGGAGGAAGACCAGGGACAGATTAGAAAAGAGGAAAACTAGATTCCACAGCCCTGTAAGAACAGAATGAAAGACAGAGGGACGTTAAGCATCTCTTGTATAGTTATGGTTAATATTGTTCATTATTAATTGACATTTTGTGTAAACAATTACTTGGGCAATACTGTGCCGAGGTGTGGTCATGCAAACAAAGCGTATTTGGATTTGAATTTGGATGTGAGGGCCAGGAAGAATGAGGGAGCTGGCAGTTTATTCAGCAGGACAAATAATATCATTTCTTAAGAATTTATATTTACATTTTAGGCATTTAGCAGACACTCTTATCCAGAGTACAAAACATACTTTTATACATGGTAAGATTAATCATGGTTAGCACAAGAGATCAGTGTACTAATACAACAATAGACAGTAGCCAAGCTGCAACCCCGTGATTTTATGGAGGCCACTTGTTGCCAATTAATTTATCATTTATGTGCATTTGTTGAAATTACACGAATATGTGTTGGTCATGTCATCTGTACCAGCTATGACAAGAATAGCCTCTCAAGAACATATGCTGTATAACTAGTCTGTCAGTTCTCATAGCCCATGGCCTTATGGGGTCTATGTGGGCCAGAAAACGACTAACCAAACTGGCTTCCCAACATAGTAGGTTTGGTCAGAAGAGGAATTAAATAATTTGCTGTACAGACAGAGATTAAACCTTCCCAAAAATAAACACTTTTGCAACACTACAACACAAATAGTTTGAAAACCTGTGCGCTAATACCATTCTCTGGGTACTGTCTGTCCCCAACAACAAATGCAGGATTTGATCATACCCTAACAATAAGCCAAATACCCCTAATTCCAACCCCGCCATTAGCAGATTTCAGGATGTTAGCAGAAACCTGTAACTTCCCTTTCCAGAAGCTCTAGAGACAAGAGCTTCTTGGGTCCAGACTACTGGGGGTAGAACCTATTCTGACAGCTAGTGTCATAAGATAAGCATACAAGTCCCATGGTCAGCCACTAGGGGCAGCATGATTTCACTCAAGCTGTTTACTCACTCGCAAAACACTTTAAAATGGCAAACAATTCAACCCTTAAGACATTCAGGCACAATTTTGCCAGACGTGCCTGCACCATGTTGGTTTGGGTAGCAAGCTGGACTGCTGTGCACCAGAATCAGTCATAGAGCCCCAGTGACTTCCATTAGGAAATGCAAATTATAGATTTCTACGGTAATCTATGTGTGAGAGAAATGGTGAGCATTGTCCATTACAAAGGATATGTTATGGATTTTTTATGGCAGTCCATTTGGGCAATTTTCTGAACAACTTTTTATTCCAAATCTTTTTTTCCCTCAACTGGAATGCCCAATTGTAACTGTAGACCAGTCCCATCAGTACAACGTCCTATGTCAATTCGGGAGGGCGCACACTACACTAGCACACGCATTGTCCAAAGTGTGCCAGAGGAGTCACTCTTGTTCTATAATGCATGTGGATGTTTGAAAGGCATGCCAGGAAGGCTCAAGGACACACCATGGATGAGGGAACCGTCGAGCCACTGCATGTAGTAGCTGTGGGGGAAGGTCAGCAGCACCTCATTGGACAGGATGGAGAGGGGGAGCAAGAGGACCGCTCCCACAGAGACAGACAGAGTAAAGGTGCAGAGCCAGAGCCTGGGGAGAGAAGGAGAGGTAGACATAAAAAATCATGGTTGCCTAAAAACGTACATGTGCTCACTGTAAGACAGTGTTCTAAAGGCAAAAACAAATTCCTTTCCCTGAAAAATGAGGAAAAACAGAGTCCCTTTGGGAGAAGGGCCAACAGATGCACTCAGGGCCAATATGTCTTAGCCTGCCAGAACCTGAGGGACAGTGAGTAGCCACCACTGATTATCTATATAGAGATATAATAATTTCTAAATTGACATTATAATAATATAAATGAATAATACATTTTTAAGTATAATATTTCTATAAGTTATGTTTGTAAATAAACAATAATGTTTGTGTCTCATGTACATTAGTTGTATATACATGCGCTTTATTTTTTTCTTTTCATTTTTTTCTAAACTACATGTGTGCTGTGCTTTGACAATATTTGCTGGCAATATTTTGAGAGCGAGAGAGAGAGAGCTAAGAGAGGGACCGAATACCACTGTGGAACAACCTAAATTTACCCAACAAAGATCTGTCTCAAACATTACAGTATTTATGCATTTGCTCAATCAATGTTCTCATCCACCTGGGATAACCTTTGTATTGGCATATTCATATTTTAAAAGACAGTTTTACACGGTCTCTGAAGGATTTTCAAAGTTCTTCTGCACAGTTGTTCAGTTGTTCAATGTTGCTTTGCACAGTAGTACAACTAAAACTGCAACTGCAACTGCATGTAAACATCACTGTAAATATAGGGGGAGGTTTTTCACAAACACAGATGTGTGAGTGCTCAAATTGTATTAGATTTTATACCATATTTTTTTGAAATACATTCCTAAATTCATACACTCTATTTGAAAATGTTTTGTTTCAAATGCATTACTAATTTAATAAACGTTTTAAGATACTATATATAATCCAACTTGGGTCAAATATGTGTGTGTGTATGTGTGTGTGTAGTTGACCCAAGTTTGATTGCATTTGACATATTATTCAGTTGTAGAGCTGGATGTTTTGAAGCAAATCAGGTTTAGCAATTTGCTCAACCATACCGTCCCACCTGGAATTTTAACCTGCAACCCTGTAGCCTACAATCACATTTTTCACATACAAATGCTATGGGCCCCTGGCACACCTCAACCTACAACCTGGGTTGACATATCAGACCATTGAGAAAACTGAATTAATTTTCAGTGGATTGCTGCTGGTGGATTTTAACTCCTTGTTTACTTACGCAATTCTGTTGACAGTTGCATCTTCGTTGTCATCTGAAAGGACAAGGAAGACGGACATTAGTCATGCTTTTACACAGAAATTACCCAACTAATGTAGGCCTACTTGTAAAATATATGTAAAAAATTCCCATTCTGATTTTATTTCATAATACAAACACCGGCACATAAATCAATAACAGGCATTGTTATTTCTGAAACAAAGTGATCTCCTGTTTGTCTAAAACACAATGAATGCACAGACGTTTTTGTTAAAATAAATAAGACTAGAATCAGGCCTTAAAATACTCTCACTTAGCTTTGAGATTTGTATGTGTATATGAGCTAATAGCTTACCTCAATGCCTTTCTTTAATATGAAAGCCTGATCATCAAGCGGCACATATGTTTTGTATGTTTTGACTGGGGGGGGGGCTTCATACTTTTCCCCCCAGGCTAACCCTTCTTTCCCAGCAGCTCTTTCCCCTTACAGCTGCTGGCTATACTGCAGGCAAAACAGTCCAGTCACAGCACTGCTGTGAAGTGGAGCTTCACCAAGTTTGAAAGGAACATCGGTGACGAACAAAATATTGAAAGAAACATAATCTGTTGCCATTTTGCTGCAAGGGAGACCTTGGTCGTTCACGGTGGTGAATAGTGGGTTGTTAAATATAAGATCACTAGCTCCTAAAGCTGCCCTTGTGAACGAACTGATCACTGATTATAAACTTGACATTTTAAGTTTGACGGAGACTTGGCTCTGACCTGATGAGTACATAGCATTAAATGAATCTACCCCGGTTGGATACTCTGGTTGTCACAATCCTCGACAGTCAGGCAGAGGTGGTGGCGTGGCTGTTATTTTTGACACTAGACTACGCCTTTACTAAGAAATCTATAAACATATTCTCTTCATTTGAAGTGCTTTCCTGGGCTCCATACAGACTAATGTAGACAATAGATCTACATTTACTTCATCTTTTATACTAGTTACTATCTACAGACCCCCTGTACCCTATGCTGCTTTCCTCTCAGTTTTCTGACTTTTTATCAAACCTAGCAGTTATGGCAGATAAAGTTGTGATTATAGGCGACTTTAATATTCATGTTGATAATGGAAACGATTCTCTAGTGAAGGCTTTTGCTTCTATTCTTAACTCCGTTGGTTTTGTCCAAAATGTGTCTGGGCCGACTCATTGTCATCAACATACACTGGACTTAGCTTTATCCTATGGTATTAGCATTAGCAATCTAGTTGTCTCTCCTCATAATCCTGTGCTCTCTGACCATTTCCTTATTACGTTTGAAATTCATGCTACCACTGCTATTAGATCAAAACCAGTGTTCTACTTTAGTCACTCCCTAAATTCCTCTACGATACCTAACTTTGTCAGCCTGTTCCAAGAATCATTTACTGTTAATCAGGATCCCACTAGTCTACAATCTATTGATCAGCTGACAGACAATCTAAATGACACTCTGCGCAACACTCTTGATGTTGTTGCGCCTCTCAAAAAGAAAAAAACTAGCCAAAAGAAGCTTGCACCATGGTATACTGACCACACACGTGCTATTAAACAAGCTTCTCGCAAGTTGGAACGGAAGTGGTGATCCACTAAATTAGAAGTATTTTATTCTGCCTGGAAAGACAGTCTGGTACAGTACAAATATGCTCTCTCCTCCGCAAGGTCAACTTATTTGTCTGATCTGATTGAGCATAATAAGAATAATCCAACATTTCCTTTTGATACAGTGGCCAAACTGACAAAGAACCAGACTGAAACCAATGCCAAGCCTCCGGCAGCCTATAATAGTAATGATTTCATGAACTTTTTCTCTGAGAAGATTGAGAAAATTAGAGATTAAATTACTAAAATGGATCAGAAAGCACAGGCTTACCAGGACAGGGGTCCTATGACTACTCTTGAGTTTTCTAGTGCTCTGGAGTGGACTGAATTTTCTAAATTGGTTATGTCCTCCAAACCATCTACTTGCCAATTAGACCCAATCCCAACAAAACTTGTTAAAGAACTTCTTCCTGTTATGGGGCAACCCATGCTAGACATTATTAATCTGTCTCTTTCATCAGGCTATATGCCAAATTCTCAAAAAGTGGCAGTAATTAAGCCACTTTTAAAGAAACCAAACCTTGACCCAGAAAATCTCAGTAACTACAGGCCAATTTCGAATCTTTCTTTTCTTTCAAAAATTCTAGAGAAAGCTGTAGCTCAGAGACTGACTTCATTCCTGATATCGAATGACATCTATGAAACTTTTCAGTCAGGATTTAGGTAACACTATAGCACTGAGACTGCTCTTACTAAAGTTGTCAATGACTTACTGATATCAACTGACCGTGGATGTGTCTCTATTCTTGTGCTTTTGGACTTAAGTGCTGCGTTTGACACAATAGACCACCAAACTCTTCTGAGCAGACTTGAAAACCTATTTGGACTGCGTGGACAGGCACTCTCCTGGTTTAAATCCTACCTGTCAGATAGGTATACATTTGTGCAGTTAAATGATGAGCCCTCTGCTCAAGGTGGAATATGGGGTCCCTCAAGGTTCTGTTTTGGGGCCATTATTGTTCTCCCTATACATGTTGCCACTTGGTGATGTCATTCGTAAACATGGCGTACATTTTCACTGCTACGCAGATGACACACAATTATACTTATCAATGAAACCTGGCGAAGGACAATTCGAACAGTTGGAGGCCTGTTTTAAAGACATAAAAGACTGGATGTCAGATCATTTTCTATTGTTGAATACTGATAAAACAGAGATGTTGGTCTTGGGGCCCAAAAACCTCAGAAGAGGGTTATCTGATTTATCTCTTAATCTGGATGGTTGCTCTGTTGCTGCAAGTTTGGTGGTAAAAGACCTTGGTGTTACTATAGATCCTGGTCTCTCATTTGATAGTCACATCAAAAACATTTCCAGAGTAGCCTTTTTTCACTTGAGGAATATTGCCAAAATTAGGGGCTTCCTGTCATTAATAGATGCAGAAAAATTGGTACATGCCTTTGTTACATCTAGATTAGATTATTGCAATGCATTACTGTCTGGCTGTTCCAATACCTCACTCAGGAGCCTACAACTCGTACAGAATGCTGCTGCAAGGATCCTGACTAGAACAAAGAAGTATGAGCACATTAGTCCTGTGTTAGCGTCCTTCACTGGCTTCCTATAAACTATCGTGTAGACTATAAGGTACTTCTCTTAACTTATAAGGTGTTGCATGGACTTGCACCCTCTTATTTGACGGATCTACTTCATCCCTACAATCCCCCACGTTCACTTCGTTCACAAGATGCAGGCAACTTGGTAGTCCCTAGAATATAAAAAAATACAGCAGGTGGCAGAGCTTTCTCCTATAGAGCTCCTTTACTGTGGAACAGTCTACCCGTCTCTGTGAAGGAGTCAGACACGGTCTCAATCTTCAAGTCTAGATTAAAAACACATCTCTTTAGTCTCTCTTATAGTCATTAGGTGCAGATGTGGAGGGAGTGTAGCAATAGAGCCTTCTGGTGCAATGAGCTATCCTTACTGTCACCAATCATAAGTGATGATCCGCCCTTATCAGGACTGCTGATGATGTGGTGCGATGGTCTCTGAGTGCCCTCATGGCTGCGTGCTCCCTGTGCCACTCACCTAATTAGTTATGCTGCCCTAGATTACTTCTGCTGGTGCAAAAGTGTTATCACTACTCTTTCCCCTGATCTGGTGTGATATTTATCATAGTCATAATTGCACCTTTCCTCTTTTCTCCCTGGCTTCGTGGCACCTGCCCGGAGCTCACCTGCCCCAGAGTCAACCCCCCACCCCTGCCATGTGTTAGCCGGATGCCGCTGGCACCCTAGTTACCCTAGCTGCTGGTTCCATCCCCCGCCCTGGCGCTATACAAAAATAAAGATTGATTGATTGATTGATAGTGCAATCAAAAAGATGGGAGGAGTAGGTAGTTCGGAAAACAAGCACACTTCGACCGTGAGAATAACTCAAAATCATGACAAGCTTTTTTGTTTGGACTTTGTATACTACGGAAGTTTGTATTTAATTGGTTGTAACAAAAAAGAATGGTTTCAGCACACATACAGTAGCCTATATTTCACGGGGGTTAAAACTATGGGGGGTGGGGTAGAATGAGAAAAGGAGTTGGAACCAGTGAAACACCCAGGACAGCCCATTTTTCCTCACTGACAAACACTGTTATGTCCTGAACACTCGTGAATACTGAGAACACCATTAATGCAGATATTCATTACTGTATGGAGAGTCATGAAGACCCCATATGTTTTCCAAAAGCCAATGAAAACAGTCAGAGACTTCAGCTCAACCTCAGACTGTAACAAACTGGAGCTCCCTGGAGCTGCGACAGCTGCTTTCAATCAACTCAATTAACTGCCCATTGCATAACAGGGTGGTGTTCAGGACAGACCTATAGGATATTGCTGGATCAAGAGCATATATTGAGAACTTTTTTGGCAAAACAATAAAATAATGGTCTTTGTAATGCAAAATAACTTTTTTTAATTTTTTTTTCTTGCAGTGACCGTGGCTTGAGAATACCATTGCCCATTCCAAATTGGGAAAAAAGGGGGAAAAGCATTTGAGAAAATAAATCAATCAATGAAAATAAATGAAACGGAAATTGCAAAGCAAATGTGTTGGATCCATTTTTTAGTGACAAGAAAAAAAGAAAAAAAAGATTTTACAGGCTGCTGCTTCATGAAGAACAAGAACATTCCTCTTGCTTCAGCTTCGGAGTTTGCGACTTTTTTGTTCTGGCGGTGGGGGCCGCGGGAAGTGGGGCTGACCCCCAGGAGGGGAATGTTATACAGCGGTGCAGTGTGTCTTAACTGCTGGGGTATTATTATCACAGGCGAACATTCCTCACACCCCTCTGTACCCCCTCTCTCTGTAGGACAGCCAAGGGGGGCCAGGACAGATTACATAAAAAGTGTCCAGTTTGGGGCTGAGCGCTTGGGGTAGGCGTTTTCAGTGCCCGGGGTCAGCTGTAAACTAGGGGTGCACACGTGCGGGAGCCGTGGCTACCAAGCACCTAGTGCACCAATAAACCTGAGATAACCTTTGCGGGATAGAACAACAACACATCTGTGGCACAATAGGAGAATGCATGGCAACGACCCAAAAATCTGTTCAAACAAACATGTTTTGTAATAAAACAGCCTCTCACACAGAGACGTGTTAGACATATACGCACATACTAGTCTCATAAATACACGCACACACTTTGTCACACATAAACACACACACACGCGTGCGCACACAGGCACACGCACACACCCGCACACAGGCACACAACAAAAGACATGCACACACAATAACTGTACATGGATGAATCCCTGCCAACCTGTTGCCGTGATAAATCTCCTGCTGCTTTGGCAACAGACTCCTGCCCTACGCACTCTGCCCTCACTTAGTCAGACCAATTCTCGAAATATGTGTATTGACAGGTTTGCGCACCTGCTTAATGCCGAGCTCACCTGCCAGTTTAGACCCCACCCTGCCACCAATACATACCGGCAATAAACTCAGCATTCCTCTTGTAGTGAGTGACAACAAAGTAGGAGACAATGTAGAGGCAGACGAAGAGGAGGACGGAGATCTGGGGAAAGACAGAGAGAGACATTACTTAATTTGGCTGTGCCTGTACACTGTACCGCTAACCAAACCCACCAAGTGTAGAGCAGCAGACTAGCAAGAGATAAGGAGAGCAATCTGGAGTGTCACCATGGAGACACAGAGATCCTGGTTTATTAAATAATAATAATAATAATACATTTAGTTGCAGAACACCTTTCATACAAACACTTGCTTCTCACCGTGTAAGTGAAATAACAATTCAGGCTCTGAATATTCAGGGTATATAGAGATATGTATTCAAGATATACTGTATATTATGAATATTATTATTATTTATTCATTGTAATTAATTATAAATGGTTAATTATTGATTCTTAATGATCATTTATCATTAAATATTCATTCTTAATTGTTTATTTTTATTATTAGCCAATTATTATTGCTGTAACACAAATGTATATTTCTACAACTTTTTATATACAGGTATTATTGTTGTTATTGTTTATTAGTATCATAATTATTTATTAACTACAATTACATTTTTGTATGTGATTTTTCTAGCATTTATATATTCAATCTGTATCCATATGCTAGTGAAAATAACAATTACAGGCAAGGCTAGGCTAGGCTGGGCTGGGCTGGGCTGGGCTGGGCTGGGCGGGCGGCGACAGCACACTAATGAAAGTAGGCCACGCACCCCCACCGGGGAAAGGGCAGTCTGTGTGTTTGGGGCAGCCGCCGATAGAGAAAGGGACCCAAAGGCAATGTGGGGGGTGCAACAGTAGCGTGAGTGGCCCAGCAAAGACTGAGCTAGTCTGGCACAGAGCTGGAAGCTGGATACGGCAGGAGCATACAGTGGAGGGGCTGTGGTGAGCAGCCCAGGAATTTGGGGTTAGAAGGGGTTTTAAACTCTGCAAGTCTGGCTCTTGTATTGTTCTCATTTATTTTCTGGGGGTGTGGAGGTGGATGAGGTCCGGGCAGCTAATACCCCAAACAACAAAGACCCCCACTGTGCTACAGCCAAGCCCATGACAGACCGTTGCCCGCTTCCTGGCCCTTTGGCTTGTGTAGGGTAGTTTGGTGAGAGCAGCCGGCTGTGGCAGTGTGGAGATTAACCATTCCTGTGTGGGTCAGACAATGCATCACAGCACGGGCACAAAGAGCCTGCGTTTTAGCACAAGGCATAAGCTGCGCTGGCTGGCTTCGCAATCATTTACTGGTAGTCATCGGCCTCAGAAAAATGTATATTCTCGATGACTGTACCGAGCAGCGGCTCAAGTGGCCATGTTTCACTTCAAAGACAAAAAAAACATATTGAATGTTCAAAAATGTATGAAACAATCTTACCCCAAGCAACAGTAAGTGGAACAGAAAAGAAAGTCTGTCTGCATAGTCCATGTTAACTTCAACTTTGAACATGTGATCAGACACTTCCTTGGGATAAGGCAAGAGGTCAAAAACAGGCAAATATCAATAATGAGATAAAGGAAGGCTGTGAGAGTTTAGTCAACGGCTACAATTTTCTGCTAGACAATATAGTTTAATTACAATAGATACAATAACTGCAAACAGATCATTTCTAGATATCTTGTGAGGCATACACAACAGCCAAATCCACACTTAATTATTAGGCACTGCTTTTATCATTTCAATAAGTCGCAGAATAGTACCATAACGTAGAATGAAAAAACGTCCATTTCAACTGTGCAAAATAACAAAAATGTATAACAAATGAACAACAAATTATTTCCTTTAAGTTGCCATATGTGTTCTGTGACCAATAAAACAATATGCCGTCAATGTCAAACACGGAGCTCTGAATTTGACGTCCGCTTCTGCTTTTCTATTGGCGGGGAAAATGACCTGTTTGACATTGACGGCATATTGTTTAATTGGTCACAGAACTAGTGCGGACTATGGGGTATGGTCCAGTGGGCTCCAGAGCTGCTCTTTGTTAGAAGAGATTATCTGATGGAGAGGTGTGACTGCCAAAGCAAATATTGTGACAAAAGCCACAAAAAAAGCCATCCTGCTGCAGAGTTTGTCAAAGGTGCATCTTAAGAACATAAGAATACATAATGACGAGGCCGTTCAACAACATCTTATCACTGCGCGTGTTTATGCAAGTGGAGAGAAAGGGGACCCCTACCTGGCTCACGTCCCGGAGCCAAAAACAACCGGACTATCAAGTTCGCCTTCCTGCACAGTCCTCTAAATGCAGCGCCTCGACCGCGGGAGGACACGACAAAGCGCATTAGTGACAAAGCGCCAAGCGAACGGAGGTAGAGAGAGAAAGGGAGCACGGCGTCCCAGTAATACATTTTCTACCAACGCCCTGGACATCCTCTCGTTCCGGGGGGCCTGTGCTGACGTCAAAGAAAGGCACCTTGTCCGATCTCTGCGGTAAATGATGAGAATTTGGGTCATTTGAATTACAAGCGCCTATGGGTTACGGTGGTTAAGACATTGGATAGCCGCAAAGGCATAAATCAGATGCAGGATTACAATGTGTAGACTAATATTAATGAGGATTAGCATTAACTATGGGAGCATCCTGGGACAGTCTCTCCATAAACTGCAGCTAAGGGGATCAGACACTGCTATAGGAGATTATAAAACATGCCCAAAGCCTGGGGGTTGTGTGTGTGCATTTGTGTGTGCGTGCGTGTGTGTGTGTACATACATTCTCATGCTGCCAGATAGTTTCCCCCCCTCTTGAAATTGAGAGCAAACAGGTTTCAACCCTGCAGGCTGAAACCGCTGCACAGAAGACAACAGCAAAAACACCCCCACCATTCTTGAAAGTAGTGCCAAAAATGTCTGTCATACAATCCTACAATGGATCTGCAAAACAACCTCAAACCTTTTTCCTCTCTGTACAAGCCTCCCTGGCAGAGACCCCACTTTCTCCTCCCAATTTAAAGTTATCTTTCAAAAATTAAAAAAATCTTGAATCAATAAGAATTTTTTTTATTTAAGTTGTTTTATTAGTAACACCAGCACTGGGGAGGGGGGCATGGGCATTTGATCAGTCGGATAATGCCGACTTCACAGTCGCAGACAAGGGAAATGTATACCTTCAGAACAGCAATGCTCTCACTCATCAACTTCTCTGATGACCCCCACATTCACTGAATGCCTTTCTTTCAGCACCACAGCAGGATCTGATCACAACACACATACACGCACACGCACATGCACACACATGCACACATGTACACGCACATGCATGCACAAACACGCGCACGCACGCACACGCACAAACGCACACACACACACGCACAAACAAAATAAGCCCACACACACACAAACACATGCACAAACAAAAACACACACACACACACACACACACACACACACACACAAACACACACACACACACAAACAAACAAAAACACACACACACACACACAAACACAAACAGTCAAACACACATATATACACACACACACGCACACACATACATACATACATACATACATGCGCATAAATACGGATATGCACACATACTGGTTAGTCCTCCTCAACAAAAGGGCATTAATCCCCCTGAAAGCATTCGCAAGCTGTATTTCTTTTTAAATTTTTCAAGTTTTTCTCCCAATTTGGTAGCCCTCGATTTCTTTCAATTTACCCTCCCCCACAAGCCCGCCTCTCCTCCTTGGAGGCAAGCCTGTTTCTCCCATACAGGGCCCGTGCCAACTCACCCTCCCCCCTTCCTCAGGAGCGGTCTGCCAATCACCGCCCCCCGTGGGGCTCTTGGCCAGAGCCGGACTGACGCAGACAGGTTTCGAACTGCGGCTGCAGTAGGCAACCTGCATTCAGGGGCGAATGCTTTGACCGTTATGCTATCCGAGACCCTGGCAAGCTGTATTTTCATTAACAATCTAATTATAAGCAATATACTGTATAAGCTACGACTCCCCCCCCATACTAAATCATTGAATTAAATTGAAGTAGATGCGTTTATTTTTAGGTTGACTTTGAGGGGAAGAGACAGACAGCATGTGTTAAAAGAGGGTGTGAGTTGCGTAACAAAGGATACAAGAGTCTTTTGAAGTTATATCTGTACAATTTCTACACTCTTTATTGATTAGGTTTGCCTGAAAATCCTTTAGCGTTAAACAGGTTAAGAAATGTTTGCGTGGTAGCATGCCCCCTCCTGAATTAATGTTTTACCAAAGTGGAATTATTGTCAAACTTTCTCACTTCTGTGGCTAACAAAGTCTATTAATCCATCTGTTTTGTTCCAGTTATGTTGTTCAAAACTGGCACTGAAGTGTGACAAAGGAAAAAGCTCACATTAGCACAAATCTGTCACGAGAGCTGACAGAGGCTTGTTGAACAATTTGTTTTCCAAAAATCAAAAGGTTTTAAGACACAAATGTGCACACCGCACATACAAGAGTGAAAGACGACTTGGTGTAAAGTGAATAAGCACCACACCAGCGATACATTTACAATTTTATTATTTGGCAGAGGCTTTTATCCCAAGTGACTTACAAGAGTCCATTAATATGGCTAGAGACCATCGCTAGAGCTATCGAAAAGTAAATTACAGTCTAATCAAGGATCAGCCAGCATTTAGTGAAAGGTGATCAGAGAGGTCACCTTTTTGGAGGCAGCCAATCAATCCCAGCACATG
Source organism: Aldrovandia affinis (assembly GCA_029706075.1). Lineage (NCBI taxonomy): Eukaryota > Metazoa > Chordata > Actinopteri > Notacanthiformes > Halosauridae > Aldrovandia > Aldrovandia affinis. Next base: position 866,757 of record JAINUG010000055.1, read on the forward strand.
CAGTCTGGTTTGACTCTCCAGATCACTGAATACATGACACACTTTTGACACACGGGCTGGTATAACAATGCAACATGTCCAACGAACAGCTGTCCTGCCGACTGCAGATCGGTGTGGACCCGTGAGGGAGTGGAATGTGGATGAGTATGCGAGTGGAACATGAGAATTTATGAGGATGAGAACAGACAACCCAGCCCATCCTGCCTTGTCATTTGCCGTGACTGGATTATGGATCAACGGATCTGTGTGGAGCGGTGCGATAGTGTAACGTGGATCGGTGCTGATCAGCTCGCGAGAGGAATTTCCCTCCAATTAGAAGTCTGCCTCTTCTTTTTGGGTGGGATCTGGTGTGATTCCACAAGCCAAAGAGCTTTGATTGTGATGCGACCGCAATCCAAGAGGTCTTTTGTCTGGGGCTTTTTTTTTTGCATGGGACTTCATGCTCTGGCACAAGCTAGCTGCACAGTACAGCTATCTGCCGCCTGATCTGGCCCAGCCGTGGAAATGCGGCTAGCATGAGCCAGCAAATCCATTCCATTACTGTCGAAGCCTCTAAGGCACCACAGCTGACGTAAACCCTCATCTGAAACAAGCTGACAAAGCCACCCATACATTTATCCGGCATAAATACAAACGTGCAACAAAGTCCACAACGGCGCAATATGGTGCAGGACTGTGACGTACAGTGAGGTCACCTTGTACTGTGTACCGTACTGATGTTCATAACAGAAAAACATGGGACCTTCACGGACACTATTATTTCCTGTTTCACGGTTGCCGGCACACACAGAGCCCCAATCAATTAACACCCCCACAGTTCCTGGCCCAGTTTGTTAATGGATGTCTGAACCACATGTGAGTGATGATGTGCTTACATCCATTTCTGCAGGGTTGGCGATCCTCCTCGATTATTACAGTAACCCCCAGTACAACTATCCGAATAGGCCAATCCTGGTAATTAGCATGGGCGCAGGTACAAACTTCTGCCCAACTGCTTTGGAAGTGCCCCCTGAGTGAGTTCAGGTTTTTGAGTTTTATGAGTTTGCCGTCTGATCTTATAGCCTCTGTGTCCTGTCGAAAATATTGTGCCAAATAAATACCGGATCTTCTTTCCAATTCGACCTAGAAGTACATAACAGACCAACACACTAAACAGTCCTGGCAAATAGACCCATATGGAAATGAGTTGTAAGAATGTCATGAAGGACATTCATCATGCAAAGGCAATATGGGTAATGATCGTAGAATTTCAATGACATGCTCAGCACAGCAATATCAGGGACCTTCCTAAACCAACAGCTGTCTTTCACTAGAACATTTTGTACCCGTTTTTCAGTGTTTTTTGTCAGCTAGCAACGCATCTTTAAAATTAAGAAAAAAAAGAAATGATCACCAAGAAGCTACAATATAATGACTTCAGTGTACTAAGGTACATACAAAGTATACATACGTGCTTGTTTACTGTTGTGACAATTCGACTACAAATTTGCGGTGACATTAACATTTACATGACCTCAAAAATGCATCACGTTTCCAGGTCGGTAGCAAATCAGATTAAGCGTGCATTTGCATAAAAAACTAAACGTGATGGATTAGCAAGTGGGGTGGGAGATGTGTGTGACGGGGGGCATTATTAAAAGCCTGCAAGCATGCTCCACTAATATGTTCTTATTGTGGTTAGCTATGCACCCATACGCCACATGCACTAAATTACGAGCACAGCAAGATAACAATCGAACAATCTGAGAGTCCACTGCATGTTAGCCCCACATGTTAACCGCAACCGTCAATTGGTCGTTACGGTTAGTTACAGTATAGCTACTTACTATAGTCTCTCGAACCCGGTCGTGGAATATCTGCTCCCTGATCGACACGTCGTCTGCTTCCATCCTCCGGCAACCATATCGTGAGTCATGCACACGTTAAGGTTAAAGTAACCAAAAAAACAACTATTAACATAAGCCTGTCTCCTCCGTCTCTTTGAGTAGAGTCTAATGGTCTCGTCTCAGCTGTTTCTGGCGTTTTCGTCCATGCGGTAATGAGCCGTGTGCGGTCGCTAGTTTGCAACTTAGCCGTCGGGCTAACCACGCAATCAGACCGCACTCTGCGCCCCAATAGGGAAGACTGTGGTGAAATCAACAGCTTGTGGCTGAAAGTGGTTGGGGGCGTACCCAGAGGAGTGTCCCAATCTTCGCTGGAGAACAGAAAACTGAAATAAACATACGGAGAATTCCCTGAATCAGTATTATTTATTTATACCAAACAGCTCCGCTGAAGACTTGCGTTGAAACAGCTGATTCTGGACCAGCGCATCGGAGGCGCCGTGTACCAGATGATGAATATTACAATTGCAGGGTGTGGTTTCAGGGACTATGGGTGGTATAAACATTGTAAAACCGCCCCACCAAGAAAGAAGTATTGCGTTTGTTGTTATAAATTCCCAATTTAATCCTCGAAGTTGCACGGCATTTTCATGACGAGGATTTTGCTAGGGGTGTCATTTTTAAGTGTTTCCTCCCTTTGTAGCCAAGGAACAAATGCCTCTAAACGTTAAGTGACCCCTTTTTTTTTTTATCTGACCATGTACATTGTACAAGTTAGCCAGCTAATATAGCGTCAGTAAAATGCCTGGGAGGTTGTTCTGGGAAATAATGTGGTGTGTTTAAAATAAATTCTGCAGGTATCCATTCCCTTGCATTCATCCTTTCTCTCTCCAAAACGATTGCATGTAATATACCTAGAAACTCTATTGGTTTCAACCAAGGCAATTCTTGTTATTTCTGTCTGACAAGTCCACTCGTTCGCTACTGGTTCAAGTTTGCTACCATCACATTATTGATAAATGATCAGGCAAATCAAATGATTATTGATCAGGCATGTCAGTCTTTCAATTAACGATTTCACTGCTTCAGTTTGTGAGCCAGCTATTGTCAATACAACTTAAAATGCTGTCAATCAGGCCTTGTTTAATATTTTTTTGTATTTATGTTTATGATGAAAATTCTTTAAAAACAGATTCATACACAACATGTTTTGGAAGGAGTAACTGAATGGCCGTCATCAGCCACTAAGGGACTGCTAAGGGAAGCAAAGTGATTCTCTTTTCAGTTGGAGTTATGGAAAATACAGGTGACGTGAGGACCTTTCCAAAGCCATGCATGCCGTGCCTTTCATTCATTGCTAGATACATCCCCCAAGGGAGAGAACGCGATATGAATTATGGGCTGTCTACTGTCTCCACCCCCTGTATCTAGGCAGAAACGGCGCAATGTCTTGCTTTGCTTCCCCCGTTGATTCAAATGACGTGTTTTGCTTTATGACAGACTTTGCAGCCAATACAGCCATCGACAGTAGATTGCAGTATAACATCATCTATCAAGCTATCACAGGCTGCAGTTGCTACGTAGCTTACTAGTCAATTTCTATCAGTGTCTCAATTTTTTTAATTTTACATTATATTATATGTAGAGGGTATGATTAGGGTAACATTTCTACTTTTTCAATAAGTGCTATGGGATTGTTAATGCCCAGAGTGAGTCAGGACCTCAGTTTAATGTCTCATCCAAAGGACAGAACCTTCTACAGCAGGGGTGTCAAACTCACCTCATCTACCCCTCCAAGACCCAGTCTTCATAAAAACTGTATGGGCATAACTACATATTGGGGGAGGGGGACATAATGAAAGGGAATGTTTTATATCTACAAATTATTGTGGGGGGGGTAGATATGACTGTTTGGAATATGGTACGGACAGCCATCATGTGGGAGTCATTGGGTCCGATTATCACTCTGCATGATAGAATTACAGCCAAGGAATACAAAGCCATTTCAGGCGACCGGGTGCACCCTATGGTGCAAACATTGTTTCCTCAAGATGTTCCCATATTCTGATATGGGATATAGATGATAACACCCCCATAGAACAGAAACTGATTTAAGAGTGGTTTCATGAACATCAGGATGAAGTCAAACATCTTCCATGCCTCTCCAATCACCAGATCGAAACATCATTGAGCCTTTATGGGAAGTTCTGGAATGTAGAGTTTAGACTAGATTTCCACCACTTTCATCTCTCAAAGAACTCAAGGCTTTCCTTCTTGAAGAATGGTCCAATATCCCACTATACACAGTCCAAACTTTGCATAACAGTATTCCAAGAAGGACTGAAGCTGTTATGAAGGCAAATGGTGGCCCAACTCCTTATGAGTTAATAAATATTCATGTATTGTTTGGTGTTTCCATTATTTTGTCTACCACTTGTATATGCAGTACATACATTATTTGTAAATGATATAACATATTAAAAAAGATTATTAGAAAAGGTATTAGCTTTTCTTTGAGGTAATCAAATGACTAATTGACTTGAATCTCCCTGATGGTGCCAGATGGTGCAGACGTAATATGAATTGTTATGACTTATGACTGCCATCTAGTGGTTAATATGGTAACAGTTGGTGTGTTATTTGTAGACATCCTACAATCTCAGAAGTTTTCTACATTCTTGACTGCTTCCAAACCTCTTTGATTGAAACATGGCTACAATGATCTATATATGGTTACTCAATAAGCTGATACCAGCTGTAAAGTTTAGTCTGGCTCTATTCAAAAGTAAAGAAAATATACCACAAGAAATGCATGCCTACTGCTGTTGGTTGCTGCTTCTTTTCAGTCCACAGTCTGCCAGTTGAGCTCTCACACTCATTACATTGGAGCAGTACACTTCAGGAGGAGTTCAGTTTGTCCAGGCAGATTTCAGGCATCCGATCGACCAGAGGGCGGTCAATGGAGTCTGGACTCTGAGCCAGTCACTATACAGAGGCAGCTTTCGTCTCTGTGTCTTCCATTGTCTTCCAATGTCAGACCAATGTCTTCTGCAGGCATACTGAGTTCAAAAAGTTTAAACATTTAAGATCACCTACTATACAGTGTTATACATAGATCTAGCATTGATTCATATGATTTACTGTACTGTACGTCTGAGGAAATATGTTGTCAGTTTACTGAAGAGATTATCAAGTAAGGCAGCGAGGCAGGAAAAAAAGGTATTTTGGATTCAGTGTTCTCCAAACATCTACAGGTTTGAGATGTCCAGCTTCAGAAACCTCAGATCCCAAATCATAGCATTATTTTGTATTACTTCTATGTTATTTTTAACATGTTAAAGTAATTTATGGTATTTAATCTGTTGTATTGCAAAAAGACACAACAGAGGGCATTTCATGTTAACCCCCAAAATTCTAAACTGTCGATAGGGCACAGCAAAACATAAAATGCATTTAATTTCCTATCTCTCCCAGATCTTACATTACACGACCGTTACACCCTCATTGTCTTGTTGTGTGTTGTGCTTTACTGAATTGGATGCACAAGCTTGGGGATCTTGTGCAACAGGCGTATGTCAAGCAGAACCCTGAGGCACATTAATGCTTTAAAGAGGAGAGTTTCAAGCTGTCATTAGAAAAGAGCTGAAGGTGACACTTCAGTCACTCAAATCACACAAGCCTCCGGTGTTGAAGTTTCTCACGCCTCCGGAACCAGTGAAGAAAAGTGCTACTTACAGTATCTGCACCCACATAATTTAGCTGGCCTCCTCAAACATCAAACATGAAACCCTTAGACTCAACTTACTTGAGCATTGCGGAGAGAATTATAGCACATGTCAACGGCTGCTTTCAGCATCTTTGGAAGTCAATTCCAAAGGTGATTTTACTGAGGTCACAAGAACCTTTCCCCCATAAATAAGGCTCAAACACATCCTTCTCAAAGAGTGTGTTGTACGGCGGTTTTGAATAGTGATGGGTGAATGAGGCATCATGACACCAAAAAGGGGTGGAGCTACCATATGCTACCTTTAACTAACTAACTAGCTCCATCCATTTTTGGTGTCATAGTACCCCACTCTCCTATCACTAGTGTTGATTATATGGGCAGTACAACTTAGTCTCATAATAGGTCACAATACTGCCACAATGTTCAAGCCCTTATCTGTCACATAGCCTGGAAAAAGGATTAAGCCAAATTGCACTTCTTAAGTGCCAGCACTACTGCTGGTTTTATGTTGTCTCCTGTCTTGCGTAATGCGTTACCCCATTCATTATCCCACACCTTATCCATTCAGCAGAGTGATGCTTCATGAACGCCATGATGGATGGAGCTACTGGAGCTGTCAATCACTGACTTGTTCAAACCAATCAAAATGGTTTACTATCCACAAAGCACAATGATTGGTACCAATCAACATTTTACATTTTTTCATTTTAAACATTTAGACATCAATGAGTCACTCATAACATATGGCAGCTCCATCCATTTTTGATTTCATGAAACCTCACTCCCCCATCACTACTGTGGAGCAACCACTGTCCAACTCGGTGAACTCGTGTGGAGTGGGCAAGTTCAAATAAATAGAGGGTATAATTGGCCACTAAATTGGGAGAAAAAAAGAGGAAAAATCAGAAACAAAAAATTAAAAAAGAGTCCACAAACCTTGTTTTCAAGGCCTACATTGAATACTGATTGTATTCCCTATTTTTCTTGGGGGGAACCAGTGGCAGTTTCTTTCCTAAATCTAACCCTAACCGTAAGGGCTTCTGTATGCTTGAAGGACAACAACAGGACAGCAACACAACCAGGGCTCTGCAACATCAACGCAACCTTTGCGACCTATGCAGAGGGGGGTTCAGAGGGTGTGGTGTACCAAGCACAAAAATCTAACTGGCGACCGGAGCGCAACCGTTCGCGTAGATGTTGCGCATCATTGATTGGTTGGTTAGCGATTGGAGGCGGAGCTGTCATAATTCATAGGAGCTAGTAACTCACGATATAGATAGCTAGCATAATTTGTTCTACACGGTATAAAATGAACCAGCTTAAGGAAAGATTGGCTGAATGAGTTCGATGGTGTTTCCCTGCGTTCATGAAAACTTTATCGACCTTGTTCAATACATTGACACGTAGTGTACAGAAGTGTAAAGGGCACCATAGCCTTTGCAGACAAATTGCAGAGTGCTTGCCACATTGTTGCATTGTGCGAACTTCAATGAAGTTCATTTATATATATTTTTTTCATAAAATATTCATTAATGTACATTGTCCCTCTTGAGCAAATAAATAAACAAACAAACAAGAAGTCACACAAGTTACGTGGAAGCACGCAGAAGCCCTAACCCGAAGTGTAAGACAGCTGGAACGAGGGTTGGACGCTTTCCGTCGTTACTATGGGAACTCTTCGCGGGAGTTGGACAAAATAGGGAAAAATAGGGTTACTATCTAGCCACGACCCGGGCTAGGAGAGTGGGCGTTGGGCTGGCTTATCCGCTAGTACCGAGGCACCTCCCGATGGACACTCGCGGTACTGCATCCGTTTAAAGGCTCCCTCATTGACTCAAGTGTTGCCTTCATTTTGTTACCTATTTATGAGTAGATGAATATACAGTATATGTCACCCAAACCCCATCCAAAACAGAAATACCCAACCATCCCATGACACATATACGATAGTTGTGCCATTCACTGGTAAAGCTGAGGATAGCGACACTGGAATTGAGATTTTTTAGGTACATCCTTTGCCCCCTGGAGTTGAGTACTTGGTGATGTTATGGCACATCATAAAATAATGAGTGCTTTGGGGGTTCAAGGATAACATTGGAAAGTAGCCCACACCTCTAACCAAAGACGTTCAAACTACTTCACAATGTCAAGCTATTTGATACATGTAAGATATTATTCATCAATCAAAGTCAAGATTTCGAACAATCGCAGTCTATATAACTTGAAAAGACAAAACACATACGCCCTGATTAAGGCTCTGATCCCGAAACGGGTTAGCGTTCGTACATAGGCTTTACTGCTCTTTGGATATGAACAGCTAATGAAGGTTTTTTAATTTAAACCCTTCCTCCTACAAGAGTGCCTTGAGCTTCAGCGAAGTAAGTCCTGTTTTATTCTAGTTTTTGAACACCCGCACTGTGGTTCCCTTCATTTTTATTTAAAAACACAATGTTTCGTATTACTACATTGATCATGAATAACACTAAGTGACAACATCACTGTGAATTAACAAATGGTTAGAAAACGCGGGGTTTAATGGTGAATACACTTGTTACGGTGCAGTCCATGCCATATTGGTTTCAGCAAAATGTCCCCGCCCACCCATCCAACCCAGTGAGGTAAGGGGGTCCAAAAGGGGATCAAGTTCTCTTGTGAGGAACAGCGGATGCTCCATAATAGTAACTATGCAAGCCATTGTCTTGAATGCATAGCAACATGATCATTGTTTACTTTGTTTTGAATTATTTCATGCAGTATTATTTCTGTATCAATCAGCTAGCTTCGAAGTATATCGCGTGTCTTGATGTACAATATTTGTCGTCCCCTCTCACTACACTCTATACCTGCGTAAAAGAAGGGACGACAATGTTTTCGATTAAACAGTAGCAAATGCGGTCGAAAGATCATTATTAATCATTTTAGCTCATCATATGCAAGTCGGGAATATGGGCTTTTGGTTTATGTTAAATGCTAAATGCCAAATTGACTGGAAAACTCCGTACTTATTTAATCAGCGTTAAACAGCTGTATCTATGTGTCCTTCAGGTATAGCGTCACGATAAACTGTTACCCATGTATCCACCCCCGTATGTGTTCTATCGTTTTCTCCACTTCCACACAAAATTAATGTTCTCGGCACTGAGCGAGTTTGACTCGTCTGGTGTTTGACTCGTCTGGCCTTTATCCCTGTGTGGGACCGGAAGTTGTTTCGAGTTCGAGGTAAACGCTACCGGAGATGCACTCGTCGCCAGAGAAAACAAGCGGAGAGCCAGAGACATAAATCCGACGATCGGGGCCCGTTGCCTGTCACGACAGGTGAGACAGCTATGAGGACGAAGTAAGAGTGGAGACCTTAAAAGAGTCGTGAGGTCAGCTACAGGTGTCCATGTAGTTAATGTGCCTGACGATTAACCAGCAGGGCTGTCTAGTCAGCCAGCCAGGAAGATAGCCAGCTAGCAAGGTCTAGCGCATTGGCTGGGGCGGTGGGTGCCATAGCAACGGCGCAAAAGAAACATTATTCAGCTTCAGACAGACACAACAGGGCGAGATACAATGTCAAAAGCCAGTCAATCAAACGCGAAATTGGAAATTGACATTCGTTATTAGTACTTTATAGTTTTGTCGGTGAATTTCACAGACCTGTCACGTTTTGAATAGCCGGTTCATGCGTCCAGTGTGTACGTATGTCTGTCTGTCTCATTGGCTGAGAGTGTTGAGCTAATACGAGAAACAAATGAAGCCTATTTTACGTCTAGCTGGCTTGTTAGCCCAATTCGAAGCCTTTGACTAACGTTTTGCGAGTTAGTTTACGTGCTTGATATACAGCTGACAGCTTAATTGTTAATGTTCATATGTTGCTTGCTGTCGATTTTGACATGTCTGGGGGATGACAGATTATGTAGCTACGTTAGCTAATGTAGCTAGATTGTTTGTGAGGTGTGTTCAAATGAAATAGCTTGCTAACGCAGCTAACCAACTGGCTCGGCTACTTGTTAGCTGTACAAAAACATTGTTTTCTTGAGCTTGCCAGACAGCATCTATAGCTATTGTTAGTTTGAACAATTAACGTTGGCCAAAAAACTTCAGAAAAAACTGCAGAAGTCTACACCATAGCTAAAAACATACCTCGCTAGCTATCACAGAAAATGGAACACAAACCTCTCTCCATTCAAACGATGATGTTAATTTGCGATAGCAAAATTATAGATAATAATTAGCTAGCTAGCTAGCTGGCTGGCGAGCGATTGCAATGTTGGTTGTCATTTAACTTGAACACCAACAGGTTTTTAGATTTAGCTTGGCATTTAACTCAATAACCTTTAATTCAGTGACAATCCATTATTTCATAAATGTCTATGTATTTAATTGTTTAGTATCGTATAATTGCCAATATACTAGTTGGTCTAGAACTTATACTTATCAGTGGTGTCTATTGGTTAAATTGCACAATAATAATGGTATTAATAATAATGAATGTCCGGCGGTTTTCTGACCAGTGACTCGCTGTGTTTTATTTTAATCGGCATCTTTGTTCATTTTAAATAGTAGGCCTACCGCAGTCTTTGTAACGTTGTTGAATCACACCCATGGTCATCATAATAGTGTCATTGTGCTCTCTGATATAATTTTTGCGTTCTGTGCTGTGTTCACCCTATTGTGTGTCCTTTACAAGTAAGCCCTATACAGTGCAACGTGCTTATTTTACACTGCACTCCCATCTATCTGCTTAATCGTGGTTCTGTGTGGCTCAGTGGGTAGAGCACAGCGTTAGCAACGCTTAGGTTGTGGGTTCAATCCCCACTGGGACCACATATACTGAAAAATGTATGCATTCACTACTTACTGTAAGTCGCTTTGGATAAAAGTGTCTGCTAAATGGCATATATTATATATTAATTTAGTTTACATTTTTCAACAGTCACATGAAACATTTTTTTGTAAAGTGTACTACACAGCCTATGTCATTTTGAACTCTACTTTCAACTAAAAGTTGTTCAAACCCATTTTTAAAAACTCAAAGCGGATTAATGACTGCTTAGTAGCTGTAGAGTTGGAGAAAGTAGTTGTCACCCACGGATTTCCATGCTGAGGGTGTGATGAGTTTGTCCCTAAATTGTCTGTGACCGTTGTGGTTTTCCACGAGGGAGGCATGTGGCTGCTCTGCCTCCTGTCTCCATCTGAGGGCTTGAGAGAGGGAGACTTTCCTCAGAATTTCCACCAGTCCACAGCCCACAGATTTATGAGGTTGTCGCTTATGGAGTTTTTGCCTAGAGTTCAAGTTGACTCAGACGTCTGTCTTCCCCCTCCCCGCCCATTATTGTATCTCATACTTCAGCTAAGATTTTATTGTCGTCGCCCCCCCACCCTTGTTCTGTTTTTTATTCTACATGTGTCTTATAGCCTACCATCTCTTTAATACATGTCTCTTAACTGTCACCATCATTCCTCTTGCTACCTAATTTCTTATTGGTCTCTGTCACCTCGCAAACCAATTATAGGGCCTTATTGCTGAGAGCAAAGCGTTTTGATTAGTTCATATTACTCAGTTACTGCATGGCAGCTCCTCCCCCTGAATGATTCATGAAGCCTCACCTACCATCACTGTTGTTGACCTGTTTCCTCTGTGTCACACCCCCTGTTTGGATTTCCGGGGGAAAGAAAGAGAAAAAAAATAAAAATAATAAAGGTAGAGACAAGAACAGAAAAAGAGAAACAAAGAAGAGACAGAGGAGGAAGAAACAGAGGAGGGGGAAGTTTAAGGTAAACAAGTGCAGATTCAGATTCAGTTATTTTTATTTAGAGAGACGGGGGTGCAGTCTTACTATAAACCAGGTTCGCCTCAACCCTGTGAGTGTCTCGGGACTCAGGGCCCAGCTTACTGTCACTGGCGACAGAGTTGGCTGATATTTCTTAAGAAGATAGAATAGATCCACGCTTGAGCTTATAGGGACTTTAGGGAAATGCCTCATGCTGAAGCTCTGATTTAAGTACCTGTATCTGTGTCTGCCCCACAGTCATCTGATGTCAGGATGGATGCTGACGACTGCAATGGTCGTTCCTATGTGTCAGGTAAGCGAGCAGGGGGCTGTATTTATTTGTATTTGTGCGGTAATCCAGTATGTCACTGTCTTAGCAGCTGTTAAATGACAATCAAGTGAAGTGTTGTCAATCAGGCAAGTGATTAACGCAAGTGGTAAGAATTGCCGCTTTGCAAGTTGAGTGTTTTTTTTCTTTTTTTCTTCCCCTACATGGGATGTTGTAGTGTTTTTAATTTTTACATTAAAAAAAAATGTTTTATACATTTATTTTTCCGATTTTACCCCGCTTTTCCTTCCAATTTGGTAGCCAATTACTCCCGCTGTGCTTAGTTCAATCCCCTCCCTCGTAGTTCGCTGCCGTAGCCCTGTGACCGGCAGTGACAATGGCCTCCTCCGAGACAGCACTCATCGTGCTGTCGACTGTAATTCCGGCACCCCAGAACCACTCCTGTGCACACTGTGTCGGCTTCCCTCCCCCCTCCCTGGGGCGGACAGCCAATCGCTGCCCTGGTCCCGGTCACAGCCGACTCTGGCGTGATGGGGAATCGAACCCCGGTCGCCGTGGCGAAACCACTAGAGTGACTAGACCATGCGGGAGGCCCCCCTATTTAACTCTTTTAATTGGAGTTTGATCAGAGTTTGCCGCAAGTCTTGGTGGAATTTGGCACGTGCACACTGAAATTATACTTTGGTCTAAGATCTTCGATTGTGTAGTGTGTCTGGACCTACGAGGGACGACAGTTGCTCTTGCGATTGCCTTAAAAGTTGCGAGTGTATATTCTTTTTTGCACAGTTCCCGTTCAGTCTTGAGTTTCAGAAGTAGTGAGGGTCTGCCAACAGCCAATGAAAAATAATAATAATCATTGTAGAACAATAATTCTATGTGCCAACTGTTTTTTTTCTGTAAGCTGTTCGTGTTTCTTGTAGATCCACATATTAAAAAAAACATCAAGACATCAAGAGTGCCGTGCAAGAAAAAAATCAATGCAAATGTTGCAAGCTGCACATTAAAAAAAAGAATAGTGCTGTCTACACACTATGAAAAAATACACTGAGGTCTAGCAAAAATAATTATTTATGTGCAAATCATGCTCAGGTGAATAGGTGAGAATGGAATACCCTAAAAGAAAGATGCAAGTTGAAAATACATTCTGTCCAAAAGGAGACTAGGAGGAAGCTACTTAATCCACCACAGACCAGTAGCACACCACTAGCACACTGCTTCAGAACCACCAAAAGTGCAAATAAGTAACCTGGCGGTTCGATATAAACGACCAGTGGTCATTTTCCTGGAGTTCTGTTTAGCAGTTTATAACTACAGTGGGGAAAATAAGTATTTCACCCCCTGCTGATTTTGTGAGTTTGCCCCCTTACAAAGAAAGGAACGGTCTATAATTTTCATGGTAGGTTCATCTTAACAGTGAGAGACAGAATATTTTAAAAATCCCAGAAAATCACATTATATGAATTTTAAACATTTATTTGTGTTTTATTGAGGAAAATAAGTATTTCACCCCCTACCAACCAGCAAGAATTCTGGCTCCCACAGACCGGTTATGTGACCAGGAGGCACACAGATTAGTCCTCTTACTTAATTAGTACTCCTAATTAAGTACTCGTTACCTGTATAAAAGACACCTGTCCACAGAATCAATCAATGAATCAGATTCCAACCTCTCCACAATGGGCAAGACCAAATAATTGTCTAAGGACATCAGGGACCAGCACAAGACTGGAATGGGCTACAAGACCATTGGCAAGCAGCTTGGTGAGAAGGAGTCAACTGTTGGTGCGATAATTAGAAAATGGAAGAAACACCAATTGACCATCAATCTCCCTCGGTCTGGGGCTCCACGCAAGATCTCACCTCGTGGAGTGAACCTGGTCATGAGAAAGGTGAGGGAACAACCCAGAACTACACGGCTGGAGCTTGTTGATGATCTCAAGGCAGCTGGGACCACAGTCACCAAGATGACCATTGGTAACACACTACGCCGTAATGGATTGAAATCCTGTAGTGCCCGCAAGGTCCCCCTGCTCAAGAAGGCACATGTACAGGCCCGTCTGAAGTTTGGATGATTCAGAGGAGGCTTGGGAGAAAGTGCTGTGGTCAGATGAGACTAAAATCGAGCTCTTTGGCATCAACTCGACTCGCCGTGTTTGGAGGAAGAAAAAAGCTGCCTTGGACCCCAAGAACACCATCCCCACCGTCAAGCATGGCGGTGGAAACATTATGCTTTGGGGCTGTTTCTCTGCTAAGGGGACAGGACGACTTCACCGGATCGAGGGGAGGATGAATGGGGCCATGTACCGGGAAATCTTGGGTGAGAACCTCCTTCCCTCAGCCAGGACACTGAAAATGGGTCGTGGATGGGTGTTCCAGCATGACAATGACCCAAAGCATACGGCTAAGGCAGGGGTCGGCAACCTGTAACACTCAAAGAGCCATTTGGACCCGGTTTCCACGGAAAAGTAAACACTGGGAGCCGCCAGTGGCGTAGCGTGGGGGGTGCTACGCGAAAAAAATTGTGCGCCCCTCGGATTTTCGTGCGCAAGGACATTTTGAACTACAAATAAAATACACTTCAATTGGATACTTATAATTTATTTTCCCAAGCCAAGCGGAGCCGCAGCATAAGAATGAAAGAGCCGCAGCATAAGGGTGAAAGAGCCGCATGCGGCTCCGGAGCCGCAGGTTGCCGACCCCTGGGCTAAGGCAACAAAGGAGTGGCTCAAGAAGAAGCACATTAAGGTCATGGAGTGGCCTAGTCAGTCTCCGGACCTTAATCCTATAGAGAATCTGTGGAGGGAGCTGAAGCTTCGAGTTGCCAAGCGACAACCTACAAACCCTAAGGATTTGGAGAGGATCTGCAAAGAGGAGTGGGCCAAAATCCCTCCTGGGATCTGCGCAAACTTGGTGACCAACTACAAGAAACGTCTGACCGCTGTGCTTGCCAACAAGGGTTTCTCCACCAAGTACTGAGTCATGTTTTGCTAGGGGGTGAAATACTTATTTTCCTCAATAAAACACAAATAAATGTTTAAAATTCATATAATGTGATTTTCTGGGAAAAATATTCTCTGTCTCACTGTTAAGATGAACCTACCATGAAAATTATAGACCGTTCCTTTCTTTGTAAGGGGGCAAACTCACAAAATCAGCAGGGGGTGAAATACTTATTTTCCCCACTGTATATAGGGTCACATCACTGACTGCTGGGCGGCACCTTAAGCCTCAGAAATCACCGCAGAGTCATTGAGGAGGTGGCACACTGTGAGATTCGAAACCTTTACAACTGTGGCATGCGGCAGCCTTTGACTCCTCCAAGAGCCCGTGTGAGGTTCACTCGTAAGACACTAAGTGAAGATTCTAAAGAATCGTACACTGCCCGTACAAAAAAAAAAAGTCACACACTCTAATATTTTGTTGGACCGTCTTTAGCTTTGATTACGGCACGCATTCGCCGTGGCATCGTTTCAATAAGCTTCTGCAATGTCACAACATTTATTTCCATCCAGAGTTGCATACATTTTTTGCCAAGATCTTGTATTGATGATGGGACAGTCGGACCGCTGCGCAAAGTCTTCTCCAGCACATCCCAAAGATTCTCAATGGGGTTAAGGTCTGGACTCTGTGGTGGCCAATCCATGTGTAAAAATTATGTCTCATGCTCCCTGAACCACTCTTTCACAATTTGAGCCCGATGAATCGTGGCATTGTCATCTTGGAATATGCCCGTGCCATCAGGGAAGAAAAAATCCATTGATGGAAAAACCTGGTCATTCAGTATATTCAGGTAGTCAGCTGACCTCATTCTTTGGGCACATAACGTTGCTGAACCTAGACCTGACCAACTGCAGCAACCCCAGATCATAACACTGCCCCTACAGGCTTGTACGGTAGGCACTAGGCATGATGGGTGCATCACTTCATCCGCCTCTCTTCTTACCCTGATGCGCCCATCACTCTGGAACAGGGTAAATCTGGACTCATCAGATCACATGACCTTCTTCCATTGCTCCAGAGTCCAATCTTTATGCTCCCTAGCAAATTGAAGCCTTTTTTCCCGATTAGCCTCACTGACAAGTGGTTTCTTAAGGCTACACAGCTGTTTAGTCCCAATCCCTTGAGTTCCCTTCACATTGTGCGTGTGGCAATGCTCTTACTTTCACTATTAAACATAGCCGTGAGTTCTACTGTTGATTTTTTACGATATGATTTCACCAAACATTTAAGTGATCGCCGATCACGATCATTCAAGATTTTTTTCCGACCACATTTCTTCCTCGAAGATGATGGTTCACCACTATCCTTCCAGGTTTTAATAATGCGTTGGACAGTTCTTAACTCAATTTTAGTAGTTTCAGCAATCTCCTTAGTTGTTTTCTTTGCTTGATGCAGGCCAATAATTTGACCCTTCTGAAACAGATTAGCATCTTTTCCACGACCACAGGATATGTCTTCCGACATACCAAACGGTCTTATTTGCTTAGTTAAATCCAGGTGGTGGCTTTTTTTTTGGCCAGGCAGTGTAGTTATGTGTGTTAGACTTAACGTGGGTAACATGCAGAAATGGGGTCTGGTACAGTCACTGGGGGTGGTGTGCAATAATGGGGCTGGGTTCAATTGTTGTGGACTTGTGCAATGTTTGAAGGTATGTGCTGCATGCAACGTATTCATGATCTCTACAGAATATATTATTTGTATTACCAATACTATTTTAGGTATTGTCTGTATTATGGGAATGAAGCAACTTTGAGACGCCAAACAATGAACTATCAAAACATCTACAGTGCTTTCACTTGTTTTGTTTGTTTGTTTGTTTGTGTTTGTTTGTGTGTGTGTGTGTGTGTGTGTGTGTGTGTGTGGGTGGGTGGGTGTGCGTGCACGCGTTTGTGCATGTTTGTTTGTTTGTTTGTTTTGTGTGTGTGTGTGCGTGTGCGTGTGTGTGCGCGCGTGTGCGTGTGTGTGCGTGTGCATGTGCATGGGTGTGTGTAGGCAGTGGAGACTCATCGATGGAGAGGGAGTTCACTGGAGGTTTGGGGGGGCCCAGCGTGAGCACGCCAAACAGCCGGCACACCTCACCCAGCCGATCCCTCAGTGGTGAGTACACACGCACACACACACACACCTCACCCAACCGATCCCTCAATGGTGAGTACACACACACACACACACACGCACACACCTCACCCAGCCGATCCCTCAGTGGTGAGTACATACACTACCGGTCAAAAGTTTTAGAACACTCCCATTTTTCCAGTTTTTACTGAAATTTAAGCAGTTCAAGTCCAGTGAATAACCTGAAATGGTTCAAAGGTCAGCGGTAAACTGCCAGAGGTAAAAATAAAAAAAGGTTTAGGTTACCAAAAACAGGCGGTTCACAGGACAACAGCTTAACACTGGTCGAGGTAAGGAAGTCTCAGTTTCAACTGTGAAGAGAAGACTTCAAGCTGCAGGTTTGACAGGTCAAGTGGCAGTAAGAAAGCCATTGCTAAGATGGCAAAATAAGAAAAAAGAGTCTTCCCTGGGCCATGAAGCACCGCCAGTGGACTACTGAAGACTGGAAGAAGGTCTTGGACCGATGAATCAAAATGAGAAATCAAAATGAGAAATCTTCGGTTCATCACACAGAGTTTTTGTACGCCGTCGAGTAGGCGAAAGGATGGTTCCTCAGTGTGTGACACCAACTGTCAAACATGGAGGAGGAAGCGTGATGGTCTGGGGCTCTTTTGCTGGATCCAGAGTCAGCGACTTGCACAGAGTGACTGGCACCCTGAACCAAAAGGGCTGCCACAGCATTTTGCAACGCCATGCAATACCCTCTGGTCTACGCCTAGTTGGTCAGGGGTTCATCCTACAGCAAGATAATGACCCAAAACATACCTCCAGGCTATGTCAGAACTACCTTAGAAGAAAAGAACAAGACGGTAGGCTTCAAATCATGGAATGGCCAGCACAGTCTCCAGACTTAAACCCCATCAAGCTGGTTTGGGATGAACTGGGCAGAAGGGTGAAAGCAAAGCAACCTACAAGTGAAACACATTTGTGGGAACTTCTGCAACAGTGTTGGGAAGAACTTTCCGAACAATATTTGATTTCCATTGTAGAAAGAATGCCAGGAGTGTGTTCGGCTGTTATATCGGCCATAGGTGGCTACTTTGAGTCAAAAATGTAGATTCAATTTTGTTAAACAAAAATTGTTTATTTGTTTTATGCTTTAATTTCAATTTAATTTAATTTTAACTGCGTAAATTTAAATAAAAACCGGAAAAATTGAGGTGTTCTAAAACTTTTGTATCCAAAACCTCGCCCAGCCGATCCCTCAGTGGTCAGTACACACTCACCACTGCCTCTGTCTGCCGTACATACACACTAACTTAATCTGTCCCTGCCACATTCCGTGCTCTGTGTCTCTGTACTTGTTCACTTTGGTTCACTATATTTGAACTATCCCCCTTCCCAAACTGTGTGGTGGAACAGTGATGCCTATTCTCTACAGCCCTAGCTTGTTTTCTACAGTAGAATAGCTGTCGTCTATTCTGCACTGTACTAGCTCACATTATTGAGTAACAGGTCTACCAATTGTGTTCTGCACCAGCTCATTTTACAGAGTAACGGCAGTCCCATTTCTGTACTGTAATGGCTGACTTTCCAGAATGACAGCAGTCCCTCGTCTGCACTCTGCCGGCTCACCTTCTAGAGCAGTGGACCTCAACACAGTTTATCCATGGGCGTAAATGAATCCACGCATTTACACAGCAACATACACAGCAGTATAAATAATAACCACCGGTTCATTGTTTAGATGATATAGGCTCAAGATGGATAGATGACAGATTGACAAATCAAATGTAGCACGAGCACGTGTATGGAGGTGAGCACAGGTTGTTATGTGCTTTGCGGGCCATGGAAATGCTTCTCCCTTGAAACACCGCTTTCCCCCCGCCTTTTTATCTCCGTCTTTCCAGCCAACTCCATCAAGGTGGAGCTGTACAGCGACGAGGAGCCCGGCCGCGGGGTGGGGCCAGAGGAAAGGGGCGGGGACGAGAGGGACGAGGGCTGGAAGGACGAGAGAGGGGACCACAGGGCGGAGGAGGAGTGCCCCGAGCTGGGGGGGGGGGGTGGGGGGGGGAGGGGGCGGCGGTTACGGGGAACTGGCCAGTCCCGAGCCGGTCTCCCCGGGGGCCATCCGCCTGCCCAACGGGAAGCTGAAATGCGACGTGTGCGGGATGATCTGCATCGGGCCCAACGTGCTGATGGTGCACAAACGCAGCCACACAGGTGAGTCCGCTCCCCTTTCCCGGAGGCGAGCTGGGGACTTGGCGGAAGTGGCGTTCCCGTTGAAAGGGATATGGGGCTCCCGAGGGGAAAATCCAGCTGAGGCACTGGTTCTTACCCCAGTGATGTGGCCTATGGTCGTAATCGGATCCTGAATATGCCAGCAACAATTGTGGCCGGGAGTCCTGTGCAGTGCGTTGACAAAAGATTGGGTGCAGCATACAGAAACCGTTTGGGAAGGGGAATAGCACACACACACACATTTCGGGGAAGGGTGACGGCAAACGGAAATAGCTAGTGGTGTGTGTGACATGACATGTGTGTGAGTGGTAGTGTGTTTAAACGGTGGGTGTGCGTGGGGGTGTTGCGTACCGTTGGAGGTGTCTTACAGCGTGTGTGTGTGTGGTGGCAGGCGAGCGGCCATTCCAGTGTAACCAGTGTGGGGCCTCCTTCACCCAGAAGGGCAACCTGTTGCGCCACATCAAGCTGCACTCGGGGGAGAAGCCCTTCAAGTGCCCCTTCTGCAACTACGCGTGCCGCCGCCGCGACGCCCTGACGGGACACCTCCGCACTCACTCGGGTGAGGAAGAGCCGGGGCAGTAGCCCACACTGTTTGGTAAAGGGGAATAGCACACACTGTTTTGGGGAGAGGATTAGAAGACAGAATTTGGGAAAGGGGAACAGCATACATATACATTTTGGGAAAGGGGGATGGCACACACAAAGTTTTGGAAAGGGGAGTAGCATATAGAAACAGTTTGGGGAAGGTGAATAGCACACATGCATAGCTTTGGGAAAGTGGAATAGCACACACAGTTTGGGAAAGGGGAATAGCATACAGAAACCATTTGGGAAGGGTAATAGCACACAGGCATTTTGGGAAGGGGAATAGCAAACACACAGTTTGGGGAAGGAGAGCAGCGCACAAGGGGAAATTGGGAAAGGTAAGGAATGCCTGCTAATATCTTGTGCAGATGAATCGCTGTGCATAGAGGCGGATTATGTGAGGACAGGATAGAAAGTCAAATAAAAAGGCATCACAGCTACTGCTCAGCGAGCCCCACGGGTGCTGAATGACATTTAAAGACATTGAAAACAGGAAATCCTGTTTATGTTTTTGAAATCATAGATTTATGCATGTCAGGTATTTATACAGTTAGAATAAAACCTGCTTTAGCTGCAGCTCCTGGTGCCCCCCCACCCAGCCCCCCATCTAATACAGCTCTTGTGTGTGGGGAGGGGGGGGGTACCACACCATTTTATAAGCAATAACAAAGTAAAGAATACAGATTCAGGTGAGGCGGCGGTGGTGGTTTGGGGTGGTTCCCTGGCGGGGAAGTGAAGATACACGGTGGGGGTGCTGTTCGAGCGTCACTGTCGAGCAGCGTAGGATCGTTTCGGAGAATTGCGACGGTGCGCTGGGGGGGAAAGCCAGCCTCTGAACAGCTTCTCTGGAACCGTAGTCATTTCTCGACCATATGAAAAGGCCCTTAACAGAGACTGTCTCCTTTGTATGTCTCGGAGTCGGCTACAAATGAAACGAGTAGCACTGCCTACTATCCGCATCACCGGGCAGTACGGATCATTGTAAGAGAGGGCTGCTGGGTGGCGCTGTGCCAGTGTGAGCCAAGGGCCGGCAGTGTAGTGTAATGGTTAGAGAACTGGGCTTGTAACTCAGAGGTTGCCGGTTCGATTCCCAGGTAGGGGCACTGCTTTTGTACCCTTAAGCATGGTACTTAACCTGAATTGCTTCAGTAAATATATCCAGCTGTATAAATGGATTGTATGTAAAGAAATGTCAATTGTGTAACCATGTCAACCAGGTTTTTGGCCAAAATGTCTTGGTACTTGCTGGATTTCATGATTCCACTGACCTTAACAAGAGCCCCATTTTATTTATGATTTTGTATTTTATTTAAAATTATTATCAGGGGTGTGAATAATTGTGACATCTTTTTTAGGAAGAAAAATAGAAAATTGTATTAGTATAAAATAATATCATTTTACAATTTGTTTGAGCATATAGCTCGTAACCTGTATTGTTTATTTTATACAGCCTTTTTTGCTCATCTTTATCAAGGGTCTCCATCATTTTGGACTTACTGTCGTCCCCGGCTGCCATTTTAAAAGTCTTGCTTTTCCCAGAGGGCATAAAATGAAGCTCAGTCTCCACACAATTTAACTGTCAAGCATTCCTTGTTTTTTTTTGGTTAAAAAATTATTTTATAAAACAACTCTAGGTGTCCTTGAAGTGTATTGTACCTGGGTGAACTGAACTGTCTGCTTTCTGTGTGGGCGGTGTGCGTGTGTGCGTGCGCGCATGTGGCCCATGTGTGAAGAGTCTTTTCCTCTCCTCTCCTGTCTGCCTCAGTGTCATCACCCACGGTCGGGAAGCCGTATAAATGCAGTTACTGCGGCCGCAGCTACAAGCAGCAGAGCACACTGGAGGAGCATCGGGAACGCTGCCACAGCTACCTGCAGAGCCTGGATACCCAGCCCACACACAGCGCCCACGCACAGGGTAACGCCTTAAAAACCACACGCGCCAATGCACAGGGTAACACCTTAACGCCCCCGCCTACACACACCGTCCACACACAGGGTAACACCTTAATGCCCCCGCCCACACACAGGGTAGCGCCTTAACGCCCCCTTCCACGCACCCCATCCACACACAGGGTAACGCCTTAACGCCCTCGCCTACACACACCGTCCACACACAGGGTAAGCTTAGATCTGTAACCTTAGGAACCTGTAACCTGGCTGATTTAAACCTACACTTGCTGTGGTCACCTGTGAGAGCCATGTCTGTTGGAAGCCTGGTGCTTTTTGCGAGGGAATTTAATAGAGCTGCTGCACAGGGTATGTGTGGGTGCGCTAGCATCCTGTGGTGCAGTGTGTGTGTGCGCAGACCTGCGGGTCCTTGTGTGCGTGCGTGTATGTGTGTTTCATGCTATTGTCCCACACAGGTGAGGACCTGAGGGATCTGGACTTCATGCAGGACTCCGTGCTCCAGCCCTCCACCGACAAAATGACCTTCATCGACCGGCTGGCCAACAGCATCACCAAACGCAAGAGGTCCACGCCCCAGAAATTTGTAGGTGAGTGCTCTGACCGTGGCGCCCCCCTACACTCTGTCCCATTGTGTGCCAGCACATCAGTGTATCTGTCTCCACACAGGAGAGAAGCACGTGCGGCTAAGCCTCGTTGACACACCTTACGAGCTGAGCGCTGGCTTTGACAAGGAGGGGGACATGATCAGCTCGCAGCACGGGGGCGCCGACCCACCCAACTTTGTGGGTGTGGGCGGGCCGTACCTGGGAGGGCCAGGGGTGGGAGGAGGAGGGGGGGGCGGGGCCACAGACCCTATTCGACCCCTCAGGCTCCCCCCCCCTCACCCGACCTGCCTATCGGAGCTCACCCCCGTCATCAGCTCTGTGTACACCCAGCTGGCCCCGCTCGGCCCGCGGATGGACTGCATGGGGGCTGGAGGCGGGGGAGGGGGCGGGGGCGGGACCTTGGGTCTGGGGGGGCGGGAGGCAGGAGAGGGCCACGAGGACCTGCCCCCCGGCCGCAGCCACGCCCCTTCCCCCAGCAACGGTTGCCAGGACTCCACGGACACGGAGAGCGTGGCGGAGGAGCCCTACCCCCCTGCCGGCGCCCTCCCGCCTCCCCCTGCCCCTGCCACCAACTCTAACCACCACCCGCCCCCGCCCCCACCCCCCCGCAGCCGGGACCGGCACAGCCCGGGCCACGCCAAAGAGAGGGACAGCGAGCGCGAGAGGGAAGACGGCGGCCCGTCGCTCCCGCCCCAGCCCCAGCCCCCGCCCCCGGCGCCGGGCCCCGCCTCTCCGGCCTTGCGGGACGCGCTGCGGGTGGTGGATGGCGACGGGAGGCCCGTGCGCTCCTTCCGATGCGAGCACTGCCGCGTGCTCTTCCTGGACCACGTCATGTTCACCATTCACATGGGCTGCCACGGCTTCCGCCAGCCCCTGGAGTGCAACATCTGCGGCCACCGCAGCCAGGACCGCTACGAGTTCTCCTCCCACATCGTCCGCGGCGAGCACAAGGTGGGCTGAAGAGGGCGGGGTGGGGTGGGGGGTTTCATGAGATCTCTTTTTATGTCTTTTGGAGACAAGGGTTAGTTGGGTTTGGTCTGCACCAGAGTAGGAGACTCCCCCGGTTGGAGCTGAAGCCTGTTCTTTTTTTGTTGTGCGTTTGCGGATCGAGATCGAGATCGAGACGGAGCCGCGTAGAGCAGTCAGTGAGCCTCTGCTCCATTTTGAAAAGAGGAGGGCCAAACCGCACGCTTTGATTGCACTCCCAAACTGACTTTATGTTGTTGCGAAGCGCAGTCGTTTCGCCTCAGAAGTGCCTTTCTCAAGTTCGGTTTGCCTGTTCTCTCTTAACGTGGGTAGAAAACCTGTTGCACAGATGGCTCATTGGGGGGCTCCTGCTGCGTTGGGGGGGTGTAATGGTATTTGCATTAGGAGTACTTTAAGTGGGACCGGGACCATCCCCACCTGTTCTGGAAGACCCTGGCTGAAGACTATAACTGATTGTAGGTTAGTGGAACGACCACAAAGCTGCCAGGTTTCCAGGCGAGAATTAATCTAAAAGGATTTATTGGCCTTTATTTACAAACAAAAAACAGTTGAGACTATTTGTTCAGGATTCAACTGTTGAACGGAGGAACTCTACCTACATGTTATTCCCCCACAAACGTCATCATATAACTCCACATTAATAATCTGGATAGTAATATACATTATTGTGCAGATGAGTGTGGTGAATTTTACAGGCGTTATTTCCAGCTCTGGTGCAGATCAAACAGACAAAATGTGTTTTTTGAGGAGTTTTTGTGAGTTACCTCTTTGGAGGGTTGCACTTTCCAACTTTGTATGTGTGAGTTTTTCGCAGATGAAGTATAGCGTAAGATTACAAAGACCTAAAAAACAAAAAACCTTTTAGACTGTAAGTGCAAATTGGGAGAGGGGGCGGTAAGTGCGACAGTGTGTTTTTCCCGTCCGCCCGTTGCACTGATATCTGACAAGATTCCGTTTCAGCCAGCATAAACCCAATTTGAAACAAAGCATCCCGAAAAATTGTTGGCATTTCCCGCCGCTCAAAGACGAGGAGACTCGCTGCCACCGTTGTTTGCTGGCCCATTTGCTTGACCCAACAATGATACATCGTTTTGGTCCGTAAGCCCAAAGCGCTATAAGATTCCTGCTCCGCCCCTCCTCCGCACTTCACAGTCTCTTACGAAAAGAAAGAATGACTTCTTCGCAAATCAACAGAAATGTTTGAAGGCACAAGGCACAGCTCTGTATAAAATCGGCTAATTATATTTATTTCCGTGTACTTCTGTTGTGGGGAAAATGTGGCGCATGCAGTTTATTTTCTAATGAATGTTATTTTTAAAAGAGAAGGCAAAGTCATACAACAGAAAAAAAAAGACAGACTTAAATGACTTAAATGAAAAGCACTAAAGGATCACTTTAAATATATGTAGAGGATTCTTTATTTAAGAGGTACAGTGATAGCTTGTTACCAGCTGCTAGTGTGAATTTAAAAGAGTGAGTGCTTGTGTGAGTCTCTGAGAGGGTTGGCCTCCGTGATTGGTCAGCTACTTGCCAAAAGTGCTCCTAGGGATAATACCAATATCCTTGGTTGTAAGAAAGACTGTTTACTCGATGTTGTAACTTGAAATGGTCCTCTCCTTAACTCCTTAATTCAAACCAATCAAAGCTTTGCTTGAGGATCTAAATTAGTTGTTGTGTAGCGCACAAACAAATGAAAACGTTGAGGAAGAGTTATATGCACGGCTGTGTAAACAGACGCCCTCGAGATCAAAACACATTCGGTAATCCTTAGGATAAGGACAGATCGGAGGAACAAGGAAGCTACCATAAATCCTTAGTTCTTAAAATGTATTGTTAAATGACAAATTATATGAATAGTAATATACATGCACTTAGACTGAAAGAAATATTTATATACAATTATATATATATATATATATATATATATATTTATAAATATATATATATATATATATATAGAGAGAGAGAGAGAGAGAGTGTGAGTGTGTATGTGTGTGTGTATGTGTGTGTGTGTGTGTGTGTGTGAGATGTCAGAGAGAAATACAAGTCACGTAAGATGTGTTTTGATTTGGATCTGTCTAGTTTAAGGTGGCCAGGCATTTATGAAGCTTGGAGATCAGTAAGTGACTGGGGGGGGGCGTGGCTTCGTTTTGGCAGCAGACGCCCACTGTTCTCTTTACCCCAATCAGTCCTTTTGTATTTCGCTGTCCTGGGAGCTGTTATTTAAATCCCTTTCATGTTTAAAGAAGAAGAAAAATAACACATATTTCAGTGTGTGAACTGTGAAACCAATCCCCCAAATCTGAGTACATAAGGAAGAGACAGAGTCTTAAACACCCACTGAAAGTATTTGGGAATTTGAGTTCCATGTCTTTAATATTTTATGAGAAAAAACAAAAACTCTTTACCTCAAATGCTAAATGCCTCATATTTTCTGGAAAAAAAGGTGTGTGGTTTTGGGCTTTTGTTAATATTGCCTTTTGGTTGAGTTATGCGACAGCCAGATATTAATTGTACAGTCTTGTATTTGTATTTTTTTCCATGTCTAAATAATTATTTGAATAAACAAATGAATAAAGTAATATTGGTTCAAAAACTAAGGTAACAACAGCTGCATAGCTTCTCTTAGATTCTCAATTGTTGTAAGGCAAATTGGGCTCCTGTTTGTGTCCCACTGATGTAATTTCATTGATCGTGTTAAGGTGTGCCATCACGTAACTGTTTGTGATCATTGCAACATCTATCTTTACAGTGAACAAATATAAGCTGAAGTTTGAATACCTGTGCAAAATAACTGTGACAAAAGAAATGGTGAAAACAAACTGGTGAGCCTATAATTAGGAATGGTATGCAAGAGCAGGTTTACGGTGGCATATGTAGTTGGGTAACTGCTAGTATGAAACGTTTAACCCCAAAAGGGCTGATTCAGATGGGTCTGAACTTCTAGCATCACGGATACATAATTTTGGCATTCAGTGATTTTGTGTGATACTGCGGCGCTGTTACACCTCCACATTTAAGTATGCCGTTCTAGTGGAAGGATCGTTGACTTTAAAATCCTAAAAATATACTTTACTGTAATTTCGGTCACACTGACACAAACTGCTGTTTCCTTACACAAGAGAGTGCTTGGCAGGTTTCACAGTTAGATTACCGTAATAGAAATACTCTAATAATTTAAATGTCAATAATGTCCCAACCAATATTGACGTAATGGGTGACTACCGCAAGAACGGCGCGTGGATGGCACATCTTTCACATCTGAACGAGTTCTGTTGAGTTGTAGAAGACCCGACCATATTCGTTTAGCCAGTTCCTGGAGTTCCCTGTTACCGTTCTGCGTCCGAATTCATTCAACATTCTTGCTAGAGCCTGTGGTATTCCTCAATCTTCTAAGAGTTCAGTGCAGTCTCTTTGTTGAAAATGTTCCCTGTGAATATGCTTGGTTTTGACAACAGTAAATAATGAGGAAACGACTATCTGAAAAAAACCCAAATGGCAAGCGAAGTAAATGCACAGAAGTTGCCAAAGATTTGACAACCGTCATTGTGGTGGGATGACTTGGGCGCGCGGGTTATCTAAACATCTAAATTCACCTCGGTCTGTCCGGAAGCAGAGCCACTCTCCCATGCGCTGCCACTCCTTTCTCGCTTCTACCTCCATGGAATCCTGCCATTCAGACGCCTGATTGGTCGCCGATTCGAATCGGCGCTGGAATGCGAGTTTTACTTGAGGCTGTGAACGAACTGGATGCGGGAGGGATAGGTCAATGGCATGAAGGGGACTGCTAACCTCTACGTCCATCCAAAGAACCCCAGAGGGTCTTTTTCATTTAATGGTGTTTCAGTCGGGGCGAGTGCATCGAAATGCCTCCTGAAAACCTCAGAAACCATAGTAACTGTTGGATACAATCTTCTAAACCTCCTCAATAGAATTAACCTGCTACAACCAACAGTGTACTTCTACAATGGTGATCGAATTATCAATATTTTATGCGATATTTTGTTTATTTTATACTGGCCTACCTGCTTATGTTGTAGACCAGACCATTGGCTGACTTGCACCAGAACAATCAACATGAGCTTTAACATTTCTGAAGCTTGTTTCCCCCCTCAGAAAAAAGTGAACGTATGTATACTAAATCGGGGCTGTTTTCCCACTTGATAGGTAAAAATCTCTTCTGCAAGGGCTTCTCACTTTCCGAACAGAAGCAAGCTGTTCTCCAATTAAGATTTGGATGTGTTATATTTCGCGATTACAAATGTAAAACAATGTTACTCTGTGAATGCATGTTCATGTCCCAAGGTCAGCAACCAACATGACTGTGACAAGAAGGTAAAGCTTGCTTTTGCGATTAGAGCTAATGATAAAGCTGCAAGGTCGTGCTCAGAGCAATTTTACCCTTGGAAGAGCAATGCAGGTTCCCTTGTATAATTAGGGTATGCATTTTAGGAAGGTAGATATGTATACAAATTTGAATTATAAGAATATCAGATACTTCATTATTGTTGTTTTTTTATTCTGGGGGTCAAAAATGACTAGTATTTGAACTAATGGTTTGCTCTTTTTTTACATTTTATGACAACCCAAGTACAGATACAATTGGAAAACTCATCTAAACAGTGACTAATTACCACAGACTGTCCACTGGGACATTTTTCAAAATGGTTGGAGACATTGCAACGCTGTCCCCTGTTGACAATGAAGCTCAAGGATATATGTACTGTATATATCCTTTATAGTTTGTAAGGCTTCCTGTATCAAGTATAGGGAACCCCCAGAGTTTACAGCAAGACCCAATTCAGAACGTCTTTCCTGAGCAGTGACCATAGACAAGCAGAAAATAACGATGAGACATGCAGTGTTGTGAGACACTGGATGACAACAATGAAGAATTTGTATTTGCTGTGTTGCATGTGGTAATGGGACAGGTTTGCCCCCCGCCCCCAAATCCCCCATCCCTTTTATAACATTTGTACAGTAGCTTTTAAATCAAGAGGTCAAAAGCATACTTTGTACTCCTTTTCAGACCACCTTGTACAAAAAGATACCCTTTTATTTTGTTACTGATGTATAAAATTCCAAAGTGCAATATGTCCTCTACAATTTGTTTATTTCCTTTTTTTTTTGGTTCTCTATCTCCGTGTTTGAATGTTTGTTTTATAAATCTTCTTTGGATTTAGCTGTTCTGGATTCCTATGTACATTTGTGTTACCCTGTTATTTCCATCCTTTAACGAGTTCTTCTCCCCCCCCCCCATGAATGGTGTGGATCGCTTTAAATAAAAAAATTCAAAGTTTAAAAGAAGAAAAAAAAGACTACTGCTGCAGAGCCTTTGTATATGTAACATACTGTAATTATATATATTTGTGTAATGGACAAACTACTGTAAGTTTTGTACTGTATTGGCAGGAGGTCTATTCCAAATAAATACAAGGAACTTTACAGGTGTTCTGTGATATTTCATGTACATACATCATGTAATATCCCTTTAGGGAAAACTGTTGAAATATTGTGATGGGAATGTCCAACCATAACTACATTGATAAAACATTACTGCATATCCTATATCAGCACTCCCAACTCTTAGAATCTTTGTATATACGGCACCTGGTCTTTTGGAGGTCATTTTCTCATGATGCCAATTCCTTTTCTCTGAAACAGGCATTAGACCTGTTGGTAGGGGTGGGCGATATGAGCTAAAATTAATATCACGATATTTTCCACTGTCCAGACGATATCGATATATCACGATATAGATATCACGATATATGAGAAAAAAAATCTGAATCACATTTTAATAGCCCTTCTTAGTTAAATGACATTAGTAAAGGCAAAATATGTATTTTAACCTTATATAACCAGAAAGAGTTATAGCGAGTACCGGCAGCGAATGATGACTTGATTGATTGCTGAGTGGGAGTCTGGCTTGTCTTCGGGCGAGCTCCTGGGCCAACTGTTTCACGCATTCGGGTACATTCCTCATATTCACGGACATGCATGGTTTTCAGGTGGGTAAACAGGTTGCTGGTGTTTCCACCTTTGGCTAAAACAACACGGCACCACAACTTGCATAGTATTAGTTTGTTGGTCGAGGTCGGAGATTTTGAACCCAAACCAGTTCCAAACGACAGAGGAGCCCCCTTTCTTTTTAACCAATTCGTCATCATCCTGCTCTTGAGCAACATCACTTTCTGCGTGTTCGCTCATTTTCGATTCTTCACTTTTGCACTTGTAATAGGCTATATATATTAGTACGTAGTCTGCCTGGTAACTGCAGCTGCCTGCACGCTTGTTTGTTGCTACATGCGCGCAACAAATGCATAAAACGTCCGCTCAAAAAAATTGGTCAACATATTAACATGCTTCTTTTTTTCGTAGGAACCTGGAGGTTAGATTAAATAAAAAATAGATGTAGCTACTAACTACTATCACTCAATTGAAATTTTGAACAAAACAATATGAATGCCAAATTAGAATTTATGAATATATAACGGTATCCACGGTATAGCAAAATCCATATCGTGGCGCAGCATAATACCGGTAGTCACTTTCATACCGGTATAGCGCCCACTCCTACCTGTTGGCACATTACTTTTCCTTACTCCATGCATTAAGGGTCAGGAAGAGAAGTGGGAAAGCTGCACAGTACCTAGTCGAACCATTAATTTCCCTTAAACAACACATACAATGACAGGTGTATCCAGGCCTCATTGGCTTTTATTTGTTATTGTGTACAACAATGCACATGATCTTCAAGGTGGTCCTACACATCACATCGGCTTCTGAGGTGGTCTTGGGGGTCCTCCACCCTGTGAAAGTAAAATTCATCGTTCAAATAGAGACCTACGGCATCTCAAACTGAGACAGACCTCCAAAACCACTTTGGTTTAATCAAAATGACAAAATACAGACAGCTGCATTCAAATAAGGGTCCCACTACTGCAGAGCGCAATGTGATGTTATGAGAATGAGCGCTTCATCTGAATGGCGTATATTATATTATTATTATCTGGTCTCGCCATCAGATGGCCCTTTGGCACAGTGCTTCCCCAACTGAGACCACTACACACTTAATGAGCGAGCACATTTACTGTAACCCACCGGTTATCAAGAAATGTAGACTAACAAATCAACAAAAAACATGGAATTACTTTGTAAAATGTCAAAACCGCATGTACACCAACCAAATGTGCATTTATGTTGCAGGTGGTGTTTAAATTTGACTGGTGTGAATGTCAATGGAAAGTATCATATACAGCAAATCATTTTGTTTTCACATGTCACCGTGTTACCCATCTTAACCCCCCCTACTTTTGTATGAAGAGTATACCCTATATATGAATTGAAGTGATCGCTTCATATACAGGGTATCCTTCTTTTTCTCCCCCCGGTCATGACGGATGACAAGTGGTGGATATACTCACGCTGGGCCTGAAGCGCGGGGGTGGGGTGCGGTCCTTCCTGGCCTCGCGGGAGCGGTTCCTCACCACTTTGCTGTGGATGGCGCAGCTGACGCAGTAATGCAGCTTCACGTAGAGCTTGGGCAAAACGTAGGCTTGAAAAGGGAGAAAGAGAACAGTGCTCGAGTTAGAGCACAGTCTTATTACCTCCTATCCCAGATCCAAGGATTAATCACAGATCCCATCCAAGCACTTCAATGGATTTTGCTGCACCGACTGTGCATTCGCCTCGCCTCGCCCCCTCGCCCCCGACCATGAGTGCAAATTCACCAGCTATAAATAGAACTAAATAGCTAGCAGGCTAGCTACATTGACTGCTAGCTAACCAATGTGTTCAATACCTGGCCAATTCTGATTTAGAACCAACTAGCTGTACTAACTAACTGGGTTTTAAACACTGAGTTTAACACATGTGAACACATACTTCATATACTCCAAATTTGAAGAATTACACATGCCTCTAGTTTTAAACTACTTTATGCAAAAAGACCAACCACCAGCACATCATTAATACAATGTACATCTCTAGGAGTTCATCTGTACATCTCACAGTTCTTGCCTAATTGCTGAAATGTCTTTTTATTCTGAGTTTTCCTGTTAGCGCTAAACATATTGACACCAATAATGTCAATACTGTATGGAGCTACTTGATCTGCTATTATTAGTTCTAAAATCTTACTATGCAACAAATATAGTACTGATCCTGCTTTAATGTATATTGGTGGTATGAACAACACACTGGCTTTCGGTTTTCATAACCCAAACATACTGTATATATGCGACATGAGGCCAAAATACTTCAGTAAACAAAGTGTATAACTTAAACATTTCTATGCATTACCAAAGGCACTCCAACAAGACTAAACTAATATATAATCAAGAATGTATGAAATCCCGACTTCACCCTTTTAGCATTGGCACGGCAAGTTTATTTGTATAGCACATTTCATACACAGAGCGCAATTCAATGTGCTTTACATAATAAACAAAAAGAAGCATAAAGCATAAAAATAGTTACAAGAGTACAGTGATATCCATAGCACACAGTACATTATTAAAAGAATTAAGTTAAGATAAAGTGCAGTAAGAAGAGAGTGCAAATTTAGTCGTAGGCACATGAGAAGAGAAATGTTTTTAACTCGGATTTAAAAATTGCTACATTTGGGGCACATCGAAGATCTTCTGGCAGTTTATTCGTTGCATGCAGCATAACGGCTAAATGCTGCTTCACCATGTTTAAGTGTGGACCCTGGGCTCTACTAGCCGACCTGAGTCTATGGATCTAAGAGCCCTACCTGGTTTATATGCTGTAAACATGTCAGAGATGTATTCCGGGCCCAAGCCATTCAGTGATTCAAAAGTTAGTAGCAGCACTTTAAAATCTATTCTGTAACTAACGGGAAGCCAGTGTAGAGATTTTAGAACCGGAGTAATGTGCTCTGTTCTCTTGGTCCTGGATAAAACTCTCGCAGCAGCATTTTAAATGAGCTGCAGCTGTTAACTGGTCTACCCAAAAAGACCATTAAAGAGACCATTGCAGCAGTCCACCCTACAGGAAATAAAAGCATGGATAAGCTTCTCTTGGTCCTCTTGGGACACTAAACCCCTGATTCTGGCTATATTTTTTAGATGATAGAAAGCTGTTTTGGTGATAGCTTTGATATGGCTGGTGAAAGTAAGATCTGAGTCTATTAGAACGCCAAGATTTCGCACTTGTTCTTTGGTTTTTAGAGCCTGGGACTCAAGGTGTTTACTAAAGCTAATTCTCTTGTCTTTGTTGCCAAACACAATAATCTCTGTCTTGTCCTTATTTAATTGAAGAAAATTTTGCCTCAACCAATTATTTATTTGCTCTAAACATTGACACTGGCCTGATGTAATCTGGTGAGAGAGCCAGATATACTGTATCTGTGTATCATCTGCAGAACTATGATAATCAATGTTGTTTTTTTGTAGGATTTGGCCCAGAGGCAGCATATACAGATTGAACAAAAGCGGTCCAAGAACAGATCCCTGGGGAATTCCGCATGTCATAGCCACTCTATCAGATTCATAGCTGTCAATGGTGACAAAGTAACTCCGGTCTTCTAAGTAAGACCTGAACCAAGTAAGGGCTGCTCCAGAAAGTCCTACCCAGTTTTCTAGCCTATCCAGCAGTACACTATGATCTACAGCAGGGGTCACCAACCTTTTTGAAACTGAGAGCTACTTCATGGGTACCGAGTCATACAAAGGGCTACCAGTTTGATACACTCTTCTGAAATAACAAATTTGCTCAGTTTGCCTTTAGTTATATATTATTAATGATAAATGATACTCAACTCAAACTTTATTTATAAAGCACCTTTAAACAACCAACAGTCGACCAAAGTGCTGTACAGTAATAAATAAACAGTAATAAATAAACAGTAATAAAAACAGTACATGTAATACAATACAATAAGAAAAAGAAGAAGGAAAAAATAATTCACATAAAAGTACCATAAAAGTGTCTAGCTCAACCGGAGTTGAAAGGCAGGGAGAAAAGGTAAGTCTTCAATACGGACTTAAAGACCTCTAAGGTTCGGGCAGATCTAATATGCAAGGGCAGGCTGTTCCAGAGCCTAGGGGCAGCCGCCACAAAGGCTCGGTCACCTCTGGTTTTTAGCCTAGTCCTGGGGGCATCCAGCAGCAGCCGATCTGCCGACCTCAGTGCTCTAGCTGGGGTGTGACAATGTAAAAGTTCAGCTAAGTACAGAGGTGCCAGCCCATTCAAAGCTTTAAAAACAAACAACAAAAGTTTAAAATCAATCCCTGAAGAGGACGGGAAGCCAATGGAGTGAGGCCAAAACTGGTGTAATGTGGTCGCGCTTTCTTTTACGAGTAAGAAGACGAGCAGCTGCATTTTGTACCAGCTGCAGACGTCGAAGCGACGACTGGTCAATACCAACATACAAAGAATTACAATAATCCAGCCTCGTGGTAATAAAAGCATGAATTACCCTCTCTAGGTCTTTGGGGAAAGATAGGCCTTTATCTTTGCTAGGAGTCGTAATTGGAAAAAGCTGGTTTTAACAACTGAACTAACCTGTTTGTCAAATTTGAATGCACTATCAAAAATCACTCCAAGGTTCTTGACAGAAGAACGGATATTAGCAGTTAGTGGACCCAGAATGCCAGCAGGATAATCTCTAAGAGCATGCCCAAACATAATGATCTCAGTTTTATTATCGTTTAAATTGAGAATTTATGTCCATCCAGGTTTTGATATCTTTTAAGCAGTCCAGCAAGGGCTGCATTGTATCCTTACTTTTTGACTTTAGAGGGAGATGGATCTGTACATCATCCGCAAAACAGTGAAAATAAATATTGTGTTTTGCGAAGATTGATCCCAAGGGCAGCAAGTACAACAAAAACAGGATAGGGCCCAAGATGGAGCCTTGAGGGATCCCACAGGTAAGAGGGGCCGCGATTGAAGAGAATTCCCCTAAGTGAACTGAGAAACTCCGATCAGACAGGTAAGATTGAAACCATTTGAGGGCAGTACCTGTGATGCCTACACATTGTTCTAAGCGTGACAGAAGGATTCTGTGATTCAAATTTGAATGCACTATCAAAAATCACTCCAAGGTTCTTGACAGAAGAACGGATATTAGCAGTTAGTGGACCCAGAATGCCAGCAGGATAATCTCTAAGAGCATGCCCAAACATAATGATCTCAGTTTTATTATCGTTTAAATTGAGAATTTATGTCCATCCAGGTTTTGATATCTTTTAAGCAGTCCAGCAAGGGCTGCATTGTATCCTTACTTTTTGACTTTAGAGGGAGATGGATCTGTACATCATCCGCAAAACAGTGAAAATAAATATTGTGTTTTGCGAAGATTGATCCCAAGGGCAGCAAGTACAACAAAAACAGGATAGGGCCCAAGATGGAGCCTTGAGGGATCCCACAGGTAAGAGGGGCCGCGATTGAAGAGAATTCCCCTAAGTGAACTGAGAAACTCCGATCAGACAGGTAAGATTGAAACCATTTGAGGGCAGTACCTGTGATGCCTACACATTGTTCTAAGCGTGACAGAAGGATTCTGTGATCCACAGTGTCAAAGGCAGCTGTCAGGTCTAGGAGCACAAGGACAGCAGGGTTACCTGAATCAACAGTTAAAATAAGATCATTAAAAACTCTCAAAAGAGCCGTTTCAGTACTATGGCGTGGTTTAAAGCCAGACTGAAACTTTTCATAGATGTCATGATTAGTTCAAAATGACTGCAACTGGGGGCCTCCCGCGTGGTCCAGTGGTTACAACGTCCGACGCTGGCCACGGAGACCGGGGTTCAATTCCCCGTCTCGCCAAGTGTCGGCTTTGGCCGGGAGTGCCACCAGGGGCGGCGATTGGCTGTCCGCCCCAGGGAGGGGGAGGAAGCCGACGTGGCGTTCGCTGCGTATAGTGGCCCTGTAAGTACCGGGGTTCGTCGACGGCTTGGCGAGTGACGTCTCGGAAGAGGCGTCACTTCGCCCTTCGTCACTACCGGTTGCAGGACTACGGCAGCGAACTCACATTACTAGGGGGGGATTGACGTAAAAATAGCGGGTCTAATTGGCTACCAAATTGGGAGAAAATCAGAAACAAATTTTAAAAAAATAAAATGACTGCAACTGAACATGAACCACTTTCTCCAGAACCTTAGACAGAAACGGTAGTTTGGAGATAGGTCTGAAATTAGAAAGGACAGAAGGGTCTAGATTTTTCTTTTTGATAAGAGGCTGTACTACAGCATGTTTAAAGGCAGCTGGGACACAACCGGAGCTGAGACAAGTGTTTATCAAAACAAGAACACTTGACCCAACAGTATCAAAAACTTCTTTAAGAAAACGAGAAGGAATACTATCTGAGGGGGCAGTTTGTAGGCCGCAGACGATTGACTACATCTGAAAGTGATGAGAGCGATACAGGCTCAAACTGGTCAAAGCTAGCAGAGCGCAAAGGAGGAACAATAAGGTCTGGGGCAGTGAAGGTCTGAGCAGCTGACCTAAGGGCAGAAATTTTCTCAATAAAGAATTTAAGAAAGTTATCACAAAGAGTAAGCGATGGTACAATGGGAGAAATATCACTGGGATTTACAAGAGAATTAAAAATATTAAAAAGAACTTGGGGCTTGTGACTGTTATTGGAGACAAGGTTAGATAAATACTCCATTTTAGCAGCTTTAACGGCTCTCTGATAGTCTTACAAACAGACCCTTAAGATTCCTAAGGAGACGTGGAGTTTGTCCTTCTTCCACTTTCTCTCAGCACGCCGACATGCGCGTCTGAGAGCGCGGGTGGAATCATTTAACCACGGCTCGGAAAGTGCTTTAGTGTGTTTAAGTCTAAAAGGAGCAACAGAGTCCAAGATATTATTACATGTAGAGTCAAAAATTGTAATAAGCTCCTCAGCACTGAGAGCGCAATTCCCATCCAGTGTGCAAATCATACGTTCATTAAAAATAACTGAGAACTGCGATACAGTTGAAGAGTTAAACGTACGCAGGCGGCGTGCAGGAGCACACGTTTTAACCATCGAACAAGGTATAGAAGCAGTAAATAAAACAGGCAGATGGTCTGAAATACCTGTTGCACAAATTTCATTAACAAAAACAGATAAGCCATACGATAGCACAAGATCCAAGGTGTGGCCCTTTTCATGTGTCGGTCCAGTCACTGACAATGAGATTAAGACTCAATGGGATTTAAAAATTCCTTGGCCAGAGGTTTTGATTCACAACACACATGGACATTAAAATCACCAGAAATTAAGAAATGGTCATATTTCACATCAATCCCCGACAGAAAGTCAGCAAAATCATGTATAAAGTCCTTATTAAATTTCGGAGGACGATATACTACCGCGAAAAGCACAGGAGTGGACAGATTTAATTCAAAAAGCTGTAGCTCAAAACTGGAGTAAGTGTCAAATTGAGTCTGTCGACACTGGAAGCTGGATTTAAAAACAGAAGCTAATCCCCCACCTTTGCCGGTGGTCCGAGGGGAGTTAAAGAAAGTACAGTCAGGAGGAAGAAGTTCGGAGAACGGAGTACACTCACCAGCGTGAAGCCAGGTCTCCGTCAGAAACATAAAATCCAGATCACGAGAAGTGAAGAAGTCATTCAGCAGAAAAGTTTTATTTGCTAGCGATCTAGTATTTAACAAAGCCATGCGAAGATTGAGCTCCACACCAGCTGTTGGTGCAGCACGTCTCAGCTGGCGAAGGTAAGCATGGCCAACATCGCTTCTGTGGACCTGCAACTGCCAGCGTCGAGGAGGGCGCCCAGTCATCAGACTGGGAGCATCACGCGGCCTAGGTAGCGCAGGTAGAGCAGGGCACGTCAGCAGGCCGGCGGACGGATCAGGCACTGTCATCCGGCTGGAAGGAGCAGGAGGAGCGGCAACAACAGGACGGATCCAACGGGCTCTGTGTTGCAGTGAGCGTCGGACAGCAAGAAAGTAGCATCCATCCGAGAGGAGGCGAGGATTTGTCACACAATGGGAAGTCAGCAGGTAAGCCTTAAATCTCACCAGGACACCACCCCGCTTTCCCCGGGGAAAGGCGCAAGGGAGGCGGCGCAGGTACGCGGGAATCTCCGATAGCACGGGAGAAGGGTTCACTGATTGTTTACCCAAAAAGTGTTTAGACAGCAACAGCGACTCACCAGAGGCTCGGATGTTAAGTAAAGCTTGGCGATCATTAACAAGTAGAGCAGAGACATCCCGGCAACAAAAACGGAGAAACAGAGCAGTAGCAAACAGTATGCTGAGCAAACGAGACAGACGAGGCACACGGCTTGCCAACACAGGCGCCATGACACACGAACCGTACTCATCTATGTGAAGACACTGATCACGTAAATGATTTCTCACAATAATTATCAACAATGACTTAACAAGGTGGGAAACAGATATCAATATTCAACACTATTTCTATTAATCACAGCAATTGTTTAAATTTTCAGATGATCACTTCTACTACATTTCATAGGAAAAATGTCCCATTTTCACTAGCCACTGACAAACCCTTTTAACAAATCATGAACTATGTTGCACCACGTTTGAAAAAGTTATCAATTATGTAATGTTTAAGAAAAATCTACTTTCATATTTTTAAATAAATCGTATCACATTTTGAACTAATGACCAAATCTGCGGCATTTTTAACACAATTATATCGGTTACATTTCATGAACACACTTTTGAATTGAACACAATTTTTCAATATTTTAATTCAACTTTGCCATGGCACTGCCATGTTGCCACTGACAACATCTGGTATCTGTTTCTTTGTTAGTGGGAAGACTGGCATTGCATGCTGTTCACCAGTGTATTGTAATCTGGTGTGTAACTTGACACTGCAACTCTGAGTGAATCTTGCAGATGTGCATCAGTGAGGCGTGTTCTGTGTTTGTTCTTGATGAAGTTCAGGTCAGAAAACGCTGATTCACAGAGATAGGTTGAACCAAACAGGCTGGCAACCTTCATAGCTGCTGTGCATACCCCACTGTACTTTTCTGTGTCAACAAGGCACCACAAGTTTGGTGCATCCTGGTAGGCTTTGAGGCGGAGGTCATTTTGCAATGTTACGATTTCAATCTCCACCTGTCCAGCATCCAAATTGAACGTTGCACTTAGTTGCTCAGCAATGCATGTTATGTCCACGTTCATGAAAGGATTGGAAATGAATGACACGCATGGCTCAAGCTGATCAAAGTCACAAAACCTATTCTCAAACTCTTGCCCAAGTCTGTTTATGACTTGACAGTACTTTTCTGCAACTTTGTCAAATGTCTCAGATGCAGAAGCATTGTCTTTCAAAACCGACTGCACAGTGGGAAAGTGCAGCACCTTTTTTTCTCTGTATATGCACAGAGAAAATGTTCATCTTGGCTTTAAATGCATTTAAAGCACTTATCATATCAACAACAGTCTTACCTTTGCCTTGCAGCTCGCAGT
The DNA here is from genome assembly GCA_029706075.1 of Aldrovandia affinis. Taxonomy (NCBI): domain Eukaryota; kingdom Metazoa; phylum Chordata; class Actinopteri; order Notacanthiformes; family Halosauridae; genus Aldrovandia; species Aldrovandia affinis. The sequence goes on from JAINUG010000055.1 coordinate 905,159, forward strand.
TCAAGTGGTTTAGTTTCCCAGTAATGTCCGTTAAAAATGCAAGGTCAAGTGTCCACTCTGTGTCCTCGAGCAGCGAGATGTCTTCGCCTTTGGACTGCATGAACTCTTTGATTTCACCCAAAAGTGACAAAAAAACGAAGTAAAACTCGTCCTCTGCTGAGCCATCGGATTTCTGTGTGTAGCAGCAGGTCACCATATTCAGCTGACATCTCCTCCAATAGCACCTTGAATATCCTGTGCTGTTTCGCTTTGGAGCGGATGCTGTTTATGATTTTCACAACGGGAGTCATCACGTGCCCAAAGCCGATCACTTTTGCACATAGCGCCTGCTGGTGAATGATGCAGTGGTAATGCAGACATTTTGGGAAGTCTGGGTCACCTTTACAGTGAGCGATGAAACCTGTGTCGGCCGATCATAGCAGGAGCTCCGTCTGTAGTCACCGCTACCAGCTTTTCCAATGCTACCTTTTTCTGCACGAAAAACTCCTTCACCACGTTATAAATGTCAACTCCCCTCGTAGTTGTCTTTAGGGGCAGTAGTGTCAGGAGTTCTTCTTTTGTGGAGAAATCATCAAACACCATCCGGATAAAGACCAACAGCTGCGCTGTACTGCTGCTGTCCACGGACTCGTCGCACTGGATGCTAAACCACCCGCACTTCGCCAGATCCAGGTCCAGCTGATCGGCCAAGTTACCGGACATAGCCGACACTCGTCTAGCCATCGTAGATGCCCCCAGTTGGACATCGGAGAGAGTGGAGATTAGATCGGTTCCATTTTTCTCGTCTTTAAGTACATTGTTAGCAATTAACATCATTGCTTCTTTGAAAACTTCTCCGTCTGAAAATGCCTTCTTTATTAGAAAATGTGTAGCTCTAAACGAGGCTTCGGTTGCTTTTTGGGAGTTTTTCGCCAGCCTCGTGAAAAAAGACTGCTGCTTACCCAAAGCTGCCTTTAGCTCACAGGCTTTTTCTGCCCGTAGCGCGCTGCCCGGTGGGTAGTTAGCATGGTAGCTTTTGTGACACGTAGTGAAGTGTCTCTCCACATTGTGCCGCTTTGCCGTCGCCACGCAAATTAAACACACGCAGGTTTCTTTCACAGTAGTAAAAAAGAACTCTTCCTCCCATTCACTGTGAAAATGATAAGTTTTCTTTCTTTTTTCTGCCATGTTTTTGGGGTAAGAAACCGCATTCAGCCCCCCCATCTTCGCTGCGCCCGCTAGCTTACTCTCCACGAACGCTGAAATTTTGTCATGCACACAATACTGACGTTTGAACAGTGGTGGGCCGTCAGGGCCTGCAAGGCCTTCTATGCTGGCCTAAAAAATATCTGAATCACAGACTGATGTTAATTATATTTTTCCATGAATACTTATTAAATAATTCCAAATGGTCTGTCCGCTTCCTTTCATAGCTTTTCTGGTTGCGCTGCTTCCAGGCGTGTATTTTCATATTAAAGCATTTAACCAATCACATTTCAGCCATCATTTGTTGCCAGGGTCAAAGAAATCTGCCTGGAGGCCTTCACAATCAGTTCTGCAGGCCCTGTAGCATAAAATAAGTGTTGATCAAACTGTTGCTTCAACCAATCAGATTTTGAGTTGGGGACACGAAGGCCTTCTAGAAGGCCTAGGTAACATCAGTGTATTCACACCCTTTGATTGGATAGTCAGAGTGTCTGACTATGATGTAATGTGATTGGTTAAATGCTTTAATACGAAAATACACGTCTGGAAGCAGCGCAATCAGGGGAAAAGCTATGAAAGGAAGTGGACAGACCATTTGGAATTATTTAATAAGTATTCATGGACAAAATATAATTAACATCAGTCTGTGATTCAGACATTTGAGCGGACATTTTCAGCCCTAAAGCGAATTAAAACTTATGCCAGAAATACGACAGGGCAGGCTCGACTTTCAGCATTAGCTTCGATGGCGATAGAAAAGGACTTCTTGATGGAACTGAAACACACGGATAATCTGTACGACAGAGTAATTGAACTCTTTTTGAGGAAAGAAAGGGGGATGGATTTTGTGTACAAATAATAGGATTTTGGTGAGTAAAATGTTGCTATTTTCCTCAATAATATTGCAATTTTATGAGGTTATTATTGATGATTTGTTATGTGTGTCGCAGCTGTAGCACCCCGCGTTTGTTTCTTCAGTAAAGGCATTTATTCTGGATACACGAGTTATCTATCTTCGATGCAACGGCAACGGGTGTCTGTTTGGTTTGTTTTTGCACTTTGTTTATTTATCTTTCTTCAGTCATGTTTCATTCTCGTTCTGTTCCACGTCTGTCATTGTTCCTGTTCGAGTTCCTCTCCTTGTCTTGTCATGCACTTCGGGAAATTCTATGTTTCGGTTTTTTAGGGAGGAGGAGGAACGTATAAAGAAATCTGCGTGCGAATAAAGCGGAACGCGAGAAGTGTACAGAGATAGGACGAGAGAGAATGACAGCGATAGTTAGAAGCGTGAGATAATTAGTGATTAGTAGTGTTAGTAACTTAATCTAAATCCCTAATGTTAGTAGATTAGTTGGTTAGTACTATATATATCTAACTAATATATACAAAGTGTAATTAGAAAGTAAGAAGGAAGTAAAACGAGATTAGAAACGAAGACGGAAAAACCGAAACATAGAATTTCCCGAAGTGCATGACAGAACGAGAATGAAACATGACTGAAGAAAGAGAAATAAACAAAGTGCAAAAACAAACCGAACAGACACTCAAAACATAACAATAAGATGGCTTTTATAGCCATAAAATAGTTATTGAGGGGTGGATTGATTCAGACGGAGCACTACTGAAGGCCTAGGTGTGAAATGCACAGCCCGCCACTGCGTTTGAACTATACCTTTTCAACTTCAATATGGGAATAGTCAACTTCAATATGAGAATACAAATTTGACAGTATAAAAAATAAATAATTAAATTTAATTAGAAACGCATATCTTCAAGGCTTAAAACATTGGGAAGCAAATTCAAAATTTTAGCAATTAAAGCACTACAAATACGGGTGACATACGTGGTCCTTGGGGGCGACCTGGTGCCCGCGGGCACTGTGTTGGTGACCCCTGATCTACAGTGTCAAATGCAGCACTGAGGTCTAGTAAAACCAAAACTGATATTTTTCCTGAATCAGTATTCAGCCGTATATCATTTAACACTTTTGTCACTGAAATTTGTCAAAAAGATCACTGGAGTTCCAAAAATTACTGAGTTGATTAAAAACAATTTTCTCAATGATTTTAGCAATAAAAGGAAGATTTGAGACTGGTCTATAGTTGTTTAACACAGAGGCATCCAGAGTTCTCTTTTTTAACAGTGGCTTAATGGCAGCTGTTTTTAGTGCCTTTGGGAAAGTGCCTGATATTAGTGAGCCATTGACTATTTGCTGCAGGTCAGTTTTTATAGACTAAATTTTTTTTTTTTTTTAAGTCAGTCGGCAGTACGTCAAGACAGCATGTCGATGATTTAAGATGCCGCACTGTTTCCTCTAGAGTTTTTTGGTCAATTATATTAAATTGTGACATAGTTGTCAGATTATTTGTTTGACTGTGTAGTGTTGACGGTCAGTCTGATAGTTTAGATTTTTTTCATTAAAACAGCAAGCAAAATCATTACATTTCTCTGTGGAAAGGAGTTCTGGGGCGATCTGTTTTGGGGGATTTGTAAGCTTGTCAACCATGGCAAAAAGAGTGTGGGTATTGTTGGTGTCCCTGTTAATCATCTTATAAATAAGTATTTGTCTAGCCCTGCATAGCGCATAGTTAAAACTACAAAGGCTTTGTTTATAGAGGTCAAGGTAGATTTTAAGCTTAGTTTTTCTCCATTTGCGTTCAGCTTTGCTGCATTCTCTTTTCAGGGCTTTCACTGTCATGGTGTTTCTCCATGGTGCTTTCTGTCTGCCCTGAGATTTTTTTTACGTTTATCGGTGCAACAACATCCATGACATTGCTAACGTTAGCTCTGGTACAGAAGTGTACGTTGCAGCAAATTAATAAGGACGCTACTCACAGTCAAACACACTGGCCTCGGAGATGTCCCGAACAGCGGCTGCCTCTACGATGTTCCGGATAACGAACTTCTTGATGGCTTTGTCCTTGGGGACACATCGGGCACAATTGGTGCACCGGATAGGCTGGACGTGTCCACGTCCCTTCTTGGCGCGGCCGTTGTTCCTTCTCTTTTTGGTCTGTCATGAACAGAGGGGAAACTTAACACAAAATGTAGCTAACCAACGGTTGAGTTAACATGATCTACAACGTACTGTACTTTCACACACTTGTAAACCTGTCGACATACGAACCCAAAGATTGCATGAAAAACAATATAGGTAACGTTACCCAACTAACGAAGGTTCTGAACAGCGCAGAAAATAGTAGGGCCTGACTCAATTCTCCATGCGCTTCTTAGGCTAGCAAGCTAAACACAAATACTTCTTCCTTGTCGCTTTAATACTACTCATCTTTAAAATAATCTTCCCTCTTTAACTGCAAATTGTATCTTGTGTATTTCAATAAATGGGTCTGGGAATACAGTCGTGTATCATAACGCATTTAACCGATGTATTGTGACAATGCACACTTAAACCTCTCTCGAACTCACCATCTTGGATTGGAGGCAGAAAAGAGGACCGGTAACCGCAGCACCGACGTATTTATACCCTTCATCCGCCGACAAAAAAATCGTCTTATATCAGAAAAACAAAACAAATATAGTAGTGTATTAGTTAAATATAATATATTAAAAATCGTCTACTCATAAATCGCACACTGCATTGTATCGTGTCTGTAAGACTGAGGATAGGATCTATTTTGTCTCGGAATAATTACTACTTATTATGGAGTCATGTCTCGCTATCCCATAATTCATCACTCCCGATGAGCTCTCTGGGACTGGTTTCGATGTTGCAATAGGCTTATAAATTAGCTCCTGAATTAGAAGACATAACTCGGAGTTATGTTTTATACGAAATAAACTAGCACCAGTTCGCAATGGGCTTTTCTGAATTGGTGGATAAAAATATAGTCCAGTAATTAATTGGAAAACCATTGTTTTAGCACTTCTGTCCCTAACTGCAAGGGGTAAACTCTGCATCTATGCATTTGGCTGATTTCAACATGCACGTTTTGTTGTTGTAGTTTTTTTAACTCCTATTTTTTATCTCCCAATTTGGAATGCCCAATTGTAATAGGCCCATCTCAAAGCAGGGACGTCCTTTCCTCGTGCTGCCCTCCAGAGCCCAGACGCGTTCACTCCTGTTCAATCTGCAGTGCACAGACTCAGTCGTAACGTCATTGCTATTGAGGAGTATATGTAGAGGGTGGAAAACGCTTGCACAAATAAGTTTAGCGAAAAACAGACAACCCTATTAATTTTCATTTTATTTGCCTTTATTTAATTGAATTAATTATAAATCAAACATCGGTACCTTGTGTTTTACAAGTAGATAAACTACATGCCGGCCAATAGAGGACACTCCACGCTGGGGTATAGAATAGACATGTCTAGAACACCGAAGCAGAATAAATACTGCGGCTCAGATATTAACACCAGCTCACCATGTGTATCATCTATTCATATCACAGGTAGGTAAATAGCAATAAACGATACGTTTATGTGCCAGATTTTAAGAGTAGGATATACATTTGACCACTGTGTGTTGAGAAATGTTGGTCAAAGTAATGTTGTTTTGAGAATGATGCAAATAGCGACAGCGGTGCGACAGGTAGCATGCTTAAGCTAGCGGACCGCGGTGAAAAAAAGGTAAAATCCTTAAAATGCACTGTAGTTACCAGGTTCCACCGGAATTTGGGGGCTCATCCGGGATTAGCGGACAGGTGCTAATCAACACAGAACTGTGGGATCCTGATTTCCAGCTTCCTGAGCCAATGCGCTAAGTGACAGACTTCAAGGATCCAGACATGGCCACTCTACGAGAACTGTGATGGGACATCCAGCAACAGCTTCATCTGCTAATTAGCCCTGCCAAAACAGATATGATCTACAAGACTGCAGCATCATTCCAGGACGAGGTCGAAGGAGGTTTGCCAGATGAGGGCACATCAGATGTGGAACTCTGTGACTTCATTGTTGACTTTTTGAGAAGTGAACAATTGAGGAGTCTTGAGGACTAAGGGATGGCCCGTCTGCTGGTCTGTCATGACCTCATTGATGAACTGCAAACACCGCCAACAGCTGATGAAGAGGACTCTATGCCAGTGACAGAGACTGAACCAGTTGTAGTAGTAGCACCAGTAAGGAGTGTCAAAAGAGCACTAACACCAGTGGTTGCTGATCAGGTGTCTGGTTTGGTAGAATTGACATGTCATAGCATGGTTACCTCATAGAGAATTTAAGATCCAGGGTGGTCAAATTTCAGATTCTGATTTTGATCTGAGTTACAACAATCTGTGCAAACAAATTGATGAAGGGCTAGCAGAAAAGTTCACAGAGGCCAAAATTATTAGAACAGTGCTTAAGATAACTCAACCTGGCACCTTCAAAGACATGCTCATTACCAAAGATAGCCTGACTATAGCTGAGCTGAAATGTTTTCTCAGGGCACACCTTTCTCAGGGCAGAACTGTTTCAGTAGCTAAGCAATGCAAAACAGCATGATAGGGAAAGCCCACAGCAGTTCATGTACTGTACAGGTTAATGGGACTAAAACGACATGTACTATTTGCTTCCTAACAAAGTGGGACAGGTGTATGACAGCAAACTAGTCCAGGGATCGTTCCTGCACTATATCCTGTTCCTATATCAGGATGCATGAAAAATGTGCTTATATCATCTCATCTTCAGCCGCTTTTTCCTAGTTAGGGTCGCGGGGGGGCTGGAGCCTATCCCAGCATGCATTGGGGCGAGAGGCAGGAATACACCCTGGACAGGTCGCCAATCCATCGCAGGGCACTACATACACCATTCACTCACACACTCATACCTACGGGCAATTTAGACTCTCCAATTAGCCTAACGTGCATGTCTTTGGACTGTGGGAAGAAACCGGAGTACCCGGAGGAAACCCACGCGGACACAGGGGGGAGAACATGCAAACTCCACACAGAAAGGCCCCCGGCCTGGATTCGAACCCAAGACCTTCTTGCTGTGAGGCGACAGTGCTATCCACTGCACCACCGTGCCGCCTCGTGCTTTTATCAGACGAGACTTAAAACAGCATATCCCAAACCCAAGCATTACTGAGGACTTCATCCTAGAGATGATCACACGGTTAGTTAATGAGGAGGTTTACAGACAACATCGGCTAGGTCAGACAAACAAACCAAAAGCAGTAAGCGTTAATACAGCACAGCAGGATGAGGACAGACACAATGCTCTTCAGACGCAGGCAGAAGTGCAAGCCAATCGTACTGCTATACATGAACTGACAGCACAAATCTTCGCTTTAGCTAAGAGTCTAGAGAAAGCTATAACACCAGTAGGAAGTGTTGCTCAAGAAAATGCATGTGCCACTCCAACAGGCACAAAACAGGCACCAAAACCAGAAATTAAAGGGAAATGCAAGCAGTGTGTAGCACAGGGAAAACAACTATTGCACCCACTGTTTTCGATGTGGCCAAGGGGGACACAGAGCTATCAGCTGCCTTATGAAGAACAACCTGTCGGGAAACCAGGAGGGGTCACTGGGGAGGGACCATCAGTGACCATACAGAAGAAAGAGTCCCCGGTCACAGTAAACTTATGTTCCAAGGAGGCATGGGCAACAGGTATTCAATCACACAAACAGCACAATACCACAAAAGGGAAGGGTGTCGCTCAGTTGATCGGTAGTAGGTGTATGCTTAACTGTCATTTAGATGGGGTTAAAGTTCAGATGCTACTCGATAGCGGAGCAAAGGTTAGTATAGTGGGGAAATTGTGGGTAGAACAAGCCTTGCCACATGCCAGAATGCAACCCCTTGCAAGCCTACCATTAGATCAACCGCTCTGGGTCACTGTAGCTAATTAGCACTGCTCTTGCAGAGTGAGATGGATTCATTCATTCATCCTCCAGACAGTGCTCCAGGGAGGAGTCTAGTACACTTTCAAAGATGTCATTGTCCTGGCTGCATTAAGTCGTTGCAGGACAAACTCGCTGACCCCAAACCTGGGTTAATGCTACGAACAAACGCTTTAATTTGATTTTATATGAGGCCCATTTTACATTAATATTTTTTGTACATTTTTGGCATTTAGCAGACGCTCTTATCCAGACGGACCTACAAAGCTTACATTTCTTTTTACATATTTACTGAATACTTTGGATATTTGCTGAAGCAATTCAGATTATGGTACCTTGCTTATGGGAAAAACAGCAGTTACCCATCTGGGAATTGAACCTGCAACCTCTCAGTTACAAGCTCAGCTCCTTAATCTTTATACTACACTGCAAAATACAAGCCATTAATGGGAACCACTACCACACAAATTTCAAAGCCTTCGTGATGGGGAGAAACCTTCAAGTATCCTAGGGGAGGGATGAAGCTGTGTGATCCTTAGAGACCGTAAGTGACACCAGAGCAGCTACATTGCTATTTTATCATAGTGGCAACTTATATTTGTTTACTACACCACATCTTAATTAATACTACTATAAATATTGTTGTATTTCAAGGTATGAGTACTGCAGTTGTCTTGTTTGTTTGTATTATTTATTGTTGTTTATGCTTTAGTAATATGTACTAATTATTACATTACATTACATTACAGGCATTTGGCAGACGCTCTTATCCAGAGCGACGTACAACAAAGTGTTAACCGTAGTCATATTATAGCACATGCTGTGCAGCCCCAGACAAACAAATCATAATTTGCCATTGGTATACATTGATTTGCCTTTGGATTACATATGCTCTTTGCTGTCTTGATATTTCTGTGAATTTAAAATGTAAAAATGATCAAACAGCCCTAGTCATTGTAAGGAGGTTATAGATAAACCTCTAATCCTCCTAGGTAAGTAATATTTAACTTTTATCTGCGTAACCAATTAAATGCTACAAAATTGTGCAAAAATTACCAAATGACAAGTTATACAAATCATTGTATTATTAACCATCCTGAGAAACTGAAGCCATGTAATGCAAATGTATACAGAGACATGGAGAGCAGTCAAGAGGCAGTCCAATGTTATTGCTAACAATATTTATACTCTGAAATTTACCAGCAAGTAGAAATATTTGAGACACAAGGATTGTTTGCTGTGGTTGTTTGATTTTTAAAACATTTGTATTGTTTTCAGTAGTTTTCTTCTATTATGTATACATATGATCTTGTTCACAGGAATCAGTTAGCACAAGTGCTCTGCAGATCTGTATATCAGGTGGAAGGGCCTATTTTGGTTCTCGATTAAGGGCATAATCACATATTAAATATTGGGGGGACGTAATGAAAGGGGATGTTTTATATCCACAAATTATTGGGGTTAGACAGATATGATTGTTTTGGATATTGGGGGGGACATGCCCACCCCATCTGCATAAAACATGTGTTTTGGGGTATAATGATTCTGAATGAGAATGAGTCTGTTTGTAAAATAATCTGATTAGTTCATCTCATTCGCTGTGTCCACTTCAGCAGATTCACTCTATTCAGATCAGTGAAGTGGCCCTAAAATACGACCAAAGACTAGTGGATCTAAGCAGTATTGCTATCAACTAACGCCATGAACAAGCAGGAGATGCGGTGATACGTGAGCTCTGTAGTCGATTCTATCTGAGGTCAAACATTTTTCCAAACTTGAACCGGGTAGTTTATAGGTTTATGTGCAAGCCGTATCAATTGATTTAGAATTTTTTGCGGAAGAGTCTGCGTAACAAACTGAACGCAGCCAGGGTCTTTTTCACTGACGTCAGAACGCTAGAAGCATTTACGTCCTTGCGTCAGAGGAGCGGACCCAAAATGCTTACACCCCCTCCGTTATAAAGCTGTTGCCATAAGAGACCGGACGCAAACTCTGCAGTGCGGGAGTTTAGTACCTCTGTTCAATGGTATCAGGTAAGATAAATAAAACAGACGAATATGCAACCGTATGTAATGCATAAGTGAAGCCTGTTTTGGCTAAACGAGTTTATTATGTCTTGTAGATTTTTTTACTATTAACTAGCATACTACTCTGCGAACGGTAGCTTGCTAGCTCGAACTGGAAAGTATGCCATTTGAGAATATAGCTTAGCCATATTGTCATAGTCATGGTTTTACATGATTATTATACAGAATACATAGATCCTTTGCTATTATAAAAAATAGTGACACTATTTTTAATCTGTGTTAGTTTCTGTATCTGTCAGAAGTATTTAACTGATTATACGATAAATAATATGAAATTAAATAATGAATTATTGTATTATTGGTCGTCATTATTGCACTCATTCCTCAACAAAATACAACTATCTGTCAGCTGTATAGATATATGTATGTAGTTTAGCTTTATTTAATAAGGATCTGGTTGATTATATTAGGTATAATTAAAGACTATACAGTTATCTCTTATAAACAAGCGGTATATGCACCTTCTAGAAAACACAAGTGTGGGGTACAAGAGGAAATACTATGAGGATGCGTTAAATACCGGCACAATGTTATAAATCTCTTCCAACACAGTTCTCTTCCAAAAAAGTTGAATGAAACAAGTGTTTTACACCAACTTTCTTCTTCAGGTCTTCAAGTTTCAACCTCTGACGTTCATAAAGAGAGAAGTCATTATCGGAGATCGACGCGCTCGGCTTGCGCAAGTGACGTCAGGACGAGCGATACCTGAGCGTGTCGCCGTGAGGGGAGAACCTCCACCATGCCGAAGAAAGGAGGGAAGAAAGGCGGTGGGGGGAAGCAAGCGGGCATGACGGAGGAGGAGAGGCTGCTCTTTGTCCAGCAGAGAGCCCTTGCTGAGGAGGAGATGGCCAGACGGAAGGAGGACATGCTCACTCAGTTCCTCAGGGTGAGTCCAGAAGGGCTACCATACCACCTGCGTCATCGTCGGACTTGCCCTGTAGAGCTCCAGCCGCACTCAAACCGACCGCATCCCTCATGAAACACTTACGCGCGCACTCCTGAATTGAGTAAGGGCGTTGCAGCAGTGGGACAGGCCTACAGTTATGACTAGGCACTCCTAATTGGCAAGAAAAACTTAGGGAATGAAACGGCCTAGTCATTTCAGCTACATTTTACCTATAGATCCATAGACACAACCGTTATATTAATTGATATATTGTCTATACCTGAGTGACTTACAAGACTAATGTCGCACCATTTACAATAAATGCATAGGCTATCACAGGAGTAACAAGAGCATCAGTAATAAAGTCCTGGCCAATGTTATTGGCACCCTTGCATTTTATGTAGATAATGTACAATATCTTTTGAAATATTTGGAAATTCAATCAATTTTTGGCCATCACAAGATTTTTATTTGATTTTCCTGATTATAAAACAAAACTTTTTTTTTTCTGAAGAAACAGAAAGAATGGCCTTGACAACATTATTGGCACCCTTCTCTAATTTGCCTTTGGCAACAATGACTGCTTCCAATCATTTCTGGTAACCAGCCTGTACTTTTCTGCTGGCAGTTTCTCCCACTCTTCAATTGCTCTTGCTTTTGGATCATTGTACTACTAGAGGACCCATGACCTTCGACTGACACTGTTTTCTGACACTGGGTAGCCTTGGTAATCCTCTGATTTCACAATGCCCTTAATACTTTCAAGGCGTCCAGTACCAGAGGCTGCAAATCAGCCCCACAGCATTATGGAACCTCCACCATATTTGACTGTAGGTAGAGTGTTCTTTTCTTTAAAAGCACAAATTTGTCGTATGTAAACAAAGCGCTGATCTGCATTGCCAAATAACTCTAATTTGGCTTCATTTGGTTTTCACAGAACATTTTCATTTAGGTTTGTCTAGGTGCGTCTTGGCAAACATTATTTGGGTCTTCTTGTGTTTCTCTTTCAGCAGTGGGGTCTTCCTTAGCCTCCAACCATAAAGCCCTTCTTGGTTCAGTGTCCGGTGTATGGTACGGGCTGAAACCATTACCTCAGACCTCTCCAGCCTTGAGATATTTGGATGTCATGCGAGGTGTCTTTTCAATGGCTCACACCAACCTACAACAACATCTGAGATCAATCTTCCTTTTACTACCATGTCCTATGAGATTCTTAACAAATCCATGAGCAGCAAACTTCTTGATAATATTGTGGTTGATAAAACTGTTGAAACAGGAATGCCAAGGTCTCTAGAGATTTCCTTGTGAATGCTTATATTTGGTGATAATAGTTTTTCTGACCTCAGACAGCTCTTTCCTCTTCACCACTGTCACAGAGGAACAGGGAAGCAGAACTGACTGTTTTCTCACGTTAAAATGGATAATTGGTTAATTTATACCATGTGGGCTCCTGCAACCTGTCATAGGCGAATTGAATTACACTGCAAACCATAATCTATTTCCTCCAACCAAATTGATTTAAATTGTTCCAATAATGGGTGCCAATAATTGTGTCATGGCCACTTTTCAATTTTGAAGCCATAAAAGATGTATTTTTATTTGTATTATTATTGTTTGATCGTGTGCTGTTGTAAATCAAACAGATGAATGTGTAAAGACCGAAAGTTGTTTCAATTATTTCAGAAGATATTGTACATCATCTACATAAAATGCAAGGGTGCCAATAACGTTGGCCAGAACTGTAGGTGAAGTAAATGTTCTAATAATATATGTTTTTATAGATGAAACACAATATTATAACAATATATAATATACTACAACATATCAGCCAATTTCTCCTCTTCTTCTTTCTCTTGTTGATCTCTCCCTCCCTCCCTCCCTCCCCTGGTCGTCCACTTCCACCAGGATAAGCTACGGAGGGAGGAGCAGAACTGCGTGGTGAACAATCACAAGCTGACGGAGAGGTGGCGGGCGATCTTCCGCAAGACTCGCTCGCAAGAGCTGCGCCGTGACATAAACGTGCTCAGCCAGACGTTCGAGAGGGTGCTGGACCGCAAGAACAGCGTCATCAAGGTGAGGGGCTGTTTGGTTGGTGTTGCGACTCCTAAACGGTCCAGCTGAAAAAAACTAAACTGAAATACAGGGCTGGGGTACCTTTGTGCCACCTGTGCCACCTGGTTATGGGGTGGGCATATGCCACTGTGTGTGTCTGACACCTAAGCCTGTGCTTATGTGTTTTGGCTGCATTGGTGTTGGCTGCCCACCCCCCTCCCAGAAATATTGCTACCACATTGAGACAAATTAGGAGGTAAATGAGGAGGATCTAACTTATGTTGAGCAGCATGAACAATTCCATCCATCCATCCATTGTCTAAGCCGCTTATTCCTGGTCAGGGTCGCGGGGGGGGTGCTGGAGCCTATCCCAGCATGCGTTCCGGGCGAGAGGCAGGAATACACCCTGGACAGGTCGCCAATCCATCACAGGGCACACACACCATTCACTCACACACTCATACCTACGGGCAATTTAGACTCTCCAATTAGCCTAACGTGCATGTCTTTGGACTGTGGGAGGAAACCGGAGTACCCGGAGGAAACCCACGCGGACACGGGGAGAACATGCAAACTCCGCACAGAAAGGCCCCCGGCCTGGATTCGAACCCGAGACCTTCTTGCTGTGAGGCGCATGAACAATTGTTTTGAATAATGACTGATTGACTGTTGTTGGTCATTGTGAGGCGACCAGAGGAGGATGGGCTCCCCCTTCTTGAGTTTGTTCCACCAAACAAGTTTTACCACTGTTGCCCTAGGCTTGCTTTCGTGGGGGGGTTGGCCTAGGGTCTGCTGTAAAGCATATTGTAAATTGTTTTTGGGTGAAATGCTCTATACTAATATTTGATTTGATAAAAGTTAGTTAGTCATTTATGCGAAAAAATTATTTTAGGATAGTCGACATGTCCGACATTCACTGTCAGGGGAACTTGCAGGCAACTGCAAAAATAAAGGAAACATTTAAGTAAATTAATGGTTCTGGTTGCTCTATTATGGTGTGGGGTGCATTTTCCAGACACTTGTATAGAGTCTATGCAAGGGTGCATTGAAGCTGTTCTGGTGACTGGTGGTGGCCCAACGCCCTATTAAGACACTCTATCCCATGCGCACAGTGTGTGTCGTCGGCATGTGTGGAAGTACTCACTCTCTTGCTTGCCTGAACCGTAGAACCTGCTGGGTGACCTCACAGAGGCGAAGCAGCAGTCCGACCACTCACTGCGCACCTACCTGCAGAACGTGGACCTGCTCCTGGACTTGCAGAGAAGCAGGCTGGAGTCCCTGAACCAGAGGTTCAATACTGATCTGGATGAGCTGAGAGCTGAGTTCAACACTGAAAGGTGAGGCTGCAGCAGTGCAGAGATACTTTAATAAACATCAGGGGAAGATAGAGGTAACCGGCAAAATAAAGGAAACACTTTGGTAACCTGGGTGGGACACTCAAACGGCCCTGGCTTGTGCTAGGAGAGACCCGGCCAGGTGGGAGACTCGTTGTATCTGTATCTGTATCTGTATCTGTCAGCAGCATTTTAAGATTGTTCAGAATGCATTGAAATGGCAGATTTGTTGAACGTTGAACTTTCCCAATAAACTTAACATGAATGACCATCCACAGTTAACAATTCAATGTTTTTTCTTATCTTAGATATTTTAACTGGATTAGCAAAACTGAGTATCATTCCATGGCCATTTCTGCAATGTTCCTTGTGGCTTAAAAATAACATTCAAGGGACGTTCAGGAAACTGGACAAACTTTACAGTGCTGGAGAGGAGCTCTTAGAAGTTAAATGATCTGCATGTTCACACCCTGATTGCCAAATCTTAAGTAACAGAAATGTGGCTCCTGGGTGGCTCAGACTGGGCCTGTAGAGACATCGCATGGTTGAGCCTGGGCTGTAACAAACCACATCTTTGTCATGTGCGAGATGAGGCTTGAAGTGTGAAGCATTGCTGCGTCCCGGGAGGGAGCGAGAATAAACCAATCATCGAGTGCAGAGGTGATGTACGGTTCTCAAAGCCACTTCACAAATGTGCGAGGAGCTAGAGAGGAACCGAAAGGGAGTCTCTTGAATTCGTATGCTATTCCCTTGAGTGCGAAACAAAGAAGTTTGCTGTGACATTTGCTGTGACATTGCGTCATGACGTGAAAATGGACGTCTTTCAGGTCGATTGTCGTGAACATCAGCCAACTGTGATTGGGAATCTGCAGTGGCGGGACACAGTCCGTCAGGGGCAGGGTGGGTTTCAGTCGGCCGCGGTTCCTCGGGTTACCTCTGCATTAGTTCCTCTCCAACCACATGCCAGGCAGCCACAGGCTACCAGATTTCATCATTGAGGGGCACGCCTCTCCTCCAATCAGCATTGTTGTGTCTGTCCTGTAGTACCGTGTAGCCTTCAGTGTGGGAAGTAACCTCTGACTCATAGGTCAGAGGAGTGTGTGCACTTCAGACTTGTGTGGAGCTTCAGTGGCACAGTGCTTAGTGCCTGGAACTCTATTGGAGGGATGCAACACCATTCTTCCACAAGAACTTCCATCATTTGGTGTTTTGTTGATGGTGGTGGAAACCACTGTCTCAGGCGCCACTCCAGAATCTCCCAGAAGTGTTCAATTGCACGCCACACCATAACAGAGGCACCAGAACCCTTCATTTACTCAAGTGTTTCCTTTATTTTGAGAGTTACCTGTATATTAGCCTGGATTAATAATACGTTTGGTCATTAGTAACAGATGAAATGGAAACAGCAGATTTAGATATGCACGGTTGTTGACTTTTTGTCGTTGTAGCTGTTGTGGTTGTCAGAGTGTCAAGTGCTGGAGAGGGGGCCGCTGTCACATTGTGGCAGTGTCATGCCTCATGCTGTGCGGAGTTTACCCAGTCGCTGGACAGGCAGAGCGCAATGCATCTCCTACGACGAGCTCAGCACAGTGCTAAGGCACATTGCTGAATGAAACAAAGCTGAGGTTGATCCCAGTGCTGTTGTGTGCTCTGTGTGCGTGAACAGGGAGGCGGTTATGACTCAGCACCAGGAAGACTGTGTGTACCAGCAGGACGTCCGCTTTGCCGTGGACCAGCACTACAGCGCTATAGACACCGAGGCCCGGCAGGAGTTCCAGAGCACCCGCGATGACATCAAAAACAGGGTAAGGTCGGGCAACGTGGCAGTGTCATGGAACCAGACCCAAAGCAACCACTGCCAGAGGAGGGAAGGGGAAGGGGGAAGGGAAGGGGCGGATAGGTACGGTAACGGAAGTGGAAGCGACAGGGAAGGTAAGGGGAAGGCAGCTCTGTACGTTTTTGTCGAGCACTCACACGATCCTGAATTTACAGAGGATATTGCAGCAGTGGGACAGGCCTATGGTTATGATCAAGGCATCCTAAATCAGGGGGAAAAATTGGGGGTTGAATCATCGTGCTGTAAAGAAATCTGTACAGTTCATTCTGAAACGAGGCTCTTGCTTGTTTGGTCCCTCGTCGCACACAGAGCATGGAGGAGAAGAACGCGCTGCGGGTACAGCTGGAGGTGGAGGTGGAGAAGATGTGGCAGCAGCTCCAGGACGCCACACGCAGCTACCACGAGGCTACCGATGACCACCGCGCCACCTGCGAGATGCTGCGTGCCCGTGATGAGCGCAGCTCCCGCGAAATTGATGCCCAGACAAAGAAGCTCCAGAAGATGCAGGTGAGGGTCGGGTAGGCCGGGCCTTCTTTGGCTTCAACATGTTTGTAACAATAATAAACACGTACCAAGATTTCAGCTTTCAGATTACAGTTTCCCAAAACCAAATGGGAATCGACCCACAATTTTTCCACAACTTTCTTGGGCCACCACTCTAGAGGGGCGCAGGCTTACCTTTCAGTGTTTTACCAAGAATATAAGAAAGCCATTGTTTGAAACCAACATGTTTTGGTATGTTGCCTTTGTCAGGGTTTCAACAAACAATGGAGAAAGACAACACAACACAATAGGCGAAAGGGAATTAAAGAGAGAAGGTCTTAAGAAAGGCAACTATACACCTTCGAAAATAACCATACAAGTGTGTGCAAGGCTTTAGTCAGGTGATCAACTACAAAATAGGAGCGCCCAAAAAATCAAGAGGAAGTGGGCAGTAGATTATGTTTCTCCAGCCAGCCAGCTCTGTAGGCCCAGAAGTAGGGCCAACTAGGTTGGGTTTGGTCTTTGTGTGAATGCGAGGGCCCCTCTCTCTCTCTCTTTCCACAGGAGTTATGCGCGACGCTGCGGGCCAGGATGAGCACCAGCCAGCAGCAGGGCGAGGCAACCGCGCAGGACCTGCGGGTCGTCAAGGAGAAGGTGACCAACAAGCGGCAGGAGCTGAAGAGGCAGATGAGCAGCATCCGCACCCAACATAGGAATGACCTCTTCACCCTCACCATGCAGAGCAGCGCTGCTACCAAGAAGCTACAGGCTGTCACTGCCAAGGTACGCAAGTGGGTTTTAAAATGGCTGGTAAACAAGGCCTGTTACACTTCCTGGTTCACCTGGGTTAGGCAGTGTAGTATAATGGTTAGGGACCTCTGCTTGTAACGCAAAGATTGCATGTTCGATTCCCAGGTGGGGCATTGCCGTTGTACCCATGAGCGAGGTTCTTTACTTGCTTCAGTAAATTGCTTCAGCTGTGTAAATGGATTGTATGTAAAGAAATGTCATCTGTTGCTCTGGATAAGAACGTCTGCTCAATGCCTGTAATGTAATGGTTAGGGTTAATAAAGTAGGATTGAGACAGACTGAGGTATCTACACATTTAAACTAGCCATATAGGGTCCTCCCGGGTGGTCTGACAGTTACAACGTTCGACCCTGGCCACTGCGCCTCTCAAGTCGACGGCTTGGCGAGTGCCGGCTTGGAGGAGGCGGTACTTCGCCTTTATCACTGCCGGTCTCAGGGCTACGGCAGCAAACTCACAATACGAGGGGGGATTGGCATGAAAAGAATGGATGTAATTGGCTACTACATTGGGAGAAAATGGGAGAAAATCCGAAACAAAATCTTAAAAGAAAAAAAAAGTCATGTACATGCTGCTTACTTCCTGTTTGGCAGCAATGTATTGAAACGTCTTAACACAATTTTATTAATCCTGGGCTTCAAGGTTCATAAAATAGGGCCAAGACAGAGACTGTGGTTTGTGCTGGTTTAGCACCAGTGCATTGATACATCATAGTCTTTTCTTAACCCTGGTGTACCTCTCACACTACTGAGGTCCCATAAAAGGAGGTTGACTGAGAGGTGTTAGACACAAGGTGCCACTCAAATGTTGCCGTGCAAATTATCTTAAAATGACTAATCCTGTGGTCCTGAGTTAGCCGTAGTATTCATTTTTGTGACCAATTCTTTTATGATTTTTCTTTTAGAAATGTGTATCAGTTGTTTATTTTACATTTTCACAAGCGTGTTACATAGTTAATAGTTTATGACAAACTGACAGCAGACCTACCCCCGTTACATCAGCAAGCTGTGGCCTAGCAACATTTGAGCCAAAATGTTGCGGACATTTTGAGCAGTGGTGCAGTCCTGGTGACAGAGGGAAGGTGCTGCTGCCTGTTGAATTCTCTGAATGGGCTCAGAGCAGCGCTTCCTCCTCTCTCCTCCCCCCAGGGCGAGAGGCTGATCCGGCTGGCGGGAGCTTGCCGTAAGCTGGAGACGGAGCAGGGTAGGGTGCAGCCGTTCTACAGCAGCTCCCTGAGCACTGAGGAGCAAAGCCTGGTGGCGGAGTACAAGCAGCAGCCGCCCGACACCAAGCTGGCCGAGGTGACACACAGACGCCACACACACACACACACACACACACTCAGCAGAAGGCTCTGACACACACACACACTCTCTCTCACACACACAGACCCAGACACACGGTGAAAGGCTCCAACATACACAGAAACAAATGCATAAACACAACTCTACGCTTACCTAGCTATCAAAAGGTACAAAATATATGCACAGGGAAAAACGGACAAGCAAGTAAGGTAAAAATCTTTTCCAAAGTTTTCCAAAAAGGCACAGCTGAATGGTACAAAGTCAAAGAAAGGAAAAAGCCTCTTCTCCAAAAAAATGTCGCTCCACCCCTTATAAACTCCAGACAGGGGCGTAGCCTGACGAGGTCGAGGAGAGTGCAGCTGGGAACAATCCAATCAGTGCCAGAGCGACCACGCATCGGGAGCATGGCCTCAATCAGCAATCAAGCACCTGTCGTTTAAGAGTCTCTGAGGCCAAATTTTGGTCAACCGTAACACTCACAAACACAGCAAAAAGCCCTGACAAGAACATAAATGGATACGTATATATAAGCACACTCTCACACACGCAGCAAAGGCTGAGACACACAGAAACAAATACATATACACAAACAGATATACACACATGCACACAGAAACAAGTGTTGTAGTGTTGTACTGGTGTTGTAGTGTAGTCCGTCTTGCATTGATTGCATTGGTATTGCAGTGTTGTATGTTTTGTTTAAAACCAAATATAAAATGTAAACACACAAACACACAGGCTACACTGAAACAACAACAGAGAGACTTCCTCGTCTTGCTCCCTTTACCTGTTTACCACAACTGCTGTTCATCTTCCTCTTCCTCTCCCTCTGACACTTGACCCCTGACCCCTGCTCGCTCCCCCCCGGGCCCCAGGTCATGCATGACTACGCGGACCTGGAGCGAGTCTGTCAGCGCTACAACAAGGTGCACCTGGACCAGCTGTCCCTGCAGCGGGAGAAGGCGGCTCTCGCCCAGGAGAACCTGCAGCTGCGCGCCCTGATGCGCCAGTACCTAAATGGGCTCACTGTCAACGACGACGCCCTGGGCCAGGGCAACACCCTGCTCACGGTGTCCCGCACTGCTCAGTGCCAGCGCCCGTCGCCGAGGCGACAGGGCATCCTCGTGCTGCAGCACACCCTCTAGGCCCTCCGTGCGCAGTGGCGTCACCGCCGTCAATTTGTGTCACTGCACGCGCCGGCCAGCATGGCATGCGACGTGGCACGCGACACGGCTCAACTGCGATATTCATGTTTCTCATGAAGGCATACGCACACCCGTAAATGTGTGTGCGCGCTCTGCAAATAAATAGTACAAAATCAGCAACAAAGAAAAATAGCAGCGACGCTGCTTACAGCGCTCCCAAGTGACCTGGTTTTTAGCGCTGCTCGAGGGAATAACTTTGGGAGGTTCAATCACGTGGGAGCGTTGTGAGCAGTGCGCTGCTGTTCTTCTTTGTTACCGACAACTGCAATATTCCACACAAGCAACAGATGTGGTAACACAGCACAGATCACGGGTCACAGATGCACAAAGTAGCAATGGCAATTGTTTATCGAAGCAGGCAGCGTCAACTGATTTGGTCACGGGAGCATTGCAGCAATGGCAGTTATTGAAGCGGGCAGCACTGAGCTAGAGGTTTAGTCACAGTGATGATAATTATGCAGGATGGAGTTAAAGATTAGGCCACCGGATTGCAGCAGCGGTGGAAAATATCAGAATGGATGGACCAGAATGGAAACCCAGATTTGGTCACAGGAATATAATTGGGCTGAACATTATTGAAACAGACATGATGATGCTACAGATTTGGTTGCGGTATCATAGCAGAAAATTTACCGATGTGTCAATAGACCTACAGCCGAAATCAGCAAAATCCTAAATGCTGAAAGTGTAGATACCCTTGTTGTTGAAACTAAATTAAGGAAAATGAAGAGTCCAAAGACCAAAGCAAATGTAATGAGCCAAACCTGCATGGTGTTAAAAAATTACAAAATAAGCACAGAATTATGGAACTTATGGGGCAATATCATGGAGCCACTAAAGCTTTGAAGTGCGGTGCCATGTTGCAGTAGGAAGCTGTCTAATAAACATTTGGTCAGTAAGGAGTATTTCATTTTTCACTGGAGTTCCCCTTTAAACATGTTTTCAACAACCCTAA
This sequence comes from Aldrovandia affinis, assembly GCA_029706075.1. Taxonomy (NCBI): domain Eukaryota; kingdom Metazoa; phylum Chordata; class Actinopteri; order Notacanthiformes; family Halosauridae; genus Aldrovandia; species Aldrovandia affinis. Next base: position 926,079 of record JAINUG010000055.1, read on the forward strand.
TTAATTAAGAAATCGGTTGGAACAAACATTGTCCTGGCCCCCTCTCTACGCTGGTTTTTGTTACAGATAATCTCTTGATCAACTAAGGTTGTTGAAAATATGTGTGTAAGTTCTTACATCATTTTGTCTTTAAACTAGATTTAACACAAAGTAGTTTTGGCTCGTTGTCATTTGCTCTGTCTTTTAACTTTCACAGGTGTTCAAGCATTGTTTGTATTAATGGAGCGGCAACTTGAATCAATGACTCCCACTACAAAATTGGTAAGCTTGTCCAAGGTTAGTTACTGTGCTTTCACATTTTAATGGCAAAAACGTCCCTGCTCCCAGCGAGCCATTGTTTTCCAGTGGAGGGGGCGACTCTGCTTACCTACATGACTGTGCCCACCTAGGCAGCAAGCTGCAGGCAGAGTTCCTGCACTCAAAGTTCAGATAATTTGAACTTTAACCCCCTCCATTCACTGACCTCCCGGCGCCAACCAATATGTTTACAGCGGCTGGTTCAATTCATTGTTCTTGCAAAAAAAAAGCTCCACACTGATGTACTGTACATGGCACTTGAAGACTGAACAATGATATGCTACTGCTAGTATTCAAACCTCCCGCTCTTGTCTACTGCAAATTTTCTCCTTCCTTCATGTTCCTTTCCAAGACTACTTTCCAAGGTACGTTTTTGTTCATTTAGGACTTTCCTAAGCTGTGAGTGAACCAGCTTGCTGTTATAATGTGAATCGCTGTGTCAATCACAATGTCCAATATTCGTATGCAAATGATCAACTAATTGAAGCACGCAGGATGGGAATGTAGATTTGGTTGTGGGAAGAGCGATGTTGCTTCTGCCACTGTTTTACAGGAGTGTTCTCAACCAGCAAATACGGGGTCAGGAATCATTGTCCAGCTTTTCTTCCGATTAATTCAGGGTTTCCTAGTTTTTCGATTTCCCTCTGGGAAAACATCAATCAGGGCTATTCAATTCCAGGCCTCGAGGGCCGCAGTGTCTGCAGGTATTTGCTCCGACCACGCACTTCACCACCTGATTTCACTCCACCTCCTGAAAGAGGTAAACGAATTAGTGAAAACGGGTGACGTAGTACGTGGTCGGAGCAAATACCTGCAGACACTGCAGCCCTGAAAGCCTGGAATTGAATAGCCCTGATATAAATTGTCCAGCGCTTTGTGAAATTTAAATCGTAAAAATGTACAATAATAAAAATATTTTTGATTGATTGATAACAACACAAACCGTACATCGGCATAACTTCACTCTGGATTCATTGCAGTTACATTCACAGGTGGCTTTTGAAGGCAAGAAAGAGACGACACATATCACAGGTCACACATAATGTTACTGGGGCTATGTGGTTGTGTCTAATTCTGGTCTTCTTCATTAGGATTTTTTTCTTTTCATTTTTTGAAATGTAATTATGTGCTTTGCATCATGTTGAGCATTCTTTTCACTATTGTCATCATTAAAGAGTAACACAAAAGTAATTTACAAAATACATACCATGTATTAATGCACATCTTGTAAGTCGCTCAGGATAGGAGTGTCTGCTAAATGCTTAAAACATAAAATGTAAATGCAAGTGCTTGTTACAGGAAGCATTTTTATAGAGGCAGTGACTATTTGCAACAGGCTGTTATTACTGGTGTAATTACACAAACACTGTTGTGAAAGGCCACCCAAATAAGTATGCCCAAATTAGCATTTTAGTATTATTCAAGACTGACTTATTACATCTACCCACACAGTCCGTACCAGTCCTCCCATTGAGTAGTATGCCCCTCTCCCACCCCACCCATCTGTCACTGGTAACCCACATGCCAAGTATCTGATTGACCCATGGAGGCCCAACGAGTCTCCCTTCCCCACTTGTCCATAACAGACTCCACTGCCACATTCCAGGCCAGATTAAAAACCCATCTCTTCACCCCAGCCTCGGATTAAATCTCCTTTCCACGCCCCTCATGTCCACTGCTCTCTAGCCCTTACCCGCCCCGCCCTCGACCTATTACACCATTATACCCATTGTTTACCCTTTGTTTGCCCTGTGTTTGCTTCTGCTGACCTCATGTTATACTCTACAGTTGTCCCATGCTTTTGTGCTTGTGCCTCTATTTTGACTCTATCAAACAGATAGAGTTGATTTTGTAATATTTGGGTTAGTGAAAAACACTGTATAAATAAAATGCATTATTATTATTAAGACATATCAAGCTGCTTCCTGTCCACTTCCAACCAGACCCTTACATTGACCGATCAGATTACATAGTTCCCAACAGCCTTGTCATTTGGACCCTAATAAATAGTTAGCTTCCAATTGCTCTGCATCCTCGTCATGAAGTGCCTGTGACCACTAGGTGGCAATCTGAATACAGTTTTCTGAACCAGTGGTAGGTGAGTTACTGTGCTGTAGCTCTGCTTTCTGGGTATCTATGGTGAGTCACTATGGTAGCTCTACTCTCTGGGTATCTATGGTGAGTAACTGTGCTGTAGCTCTGCTCTCTGGGTATATATGTTGAGTCACTGCTGTAGCTGTGCTCTGGGTATCTATGGTGAGTCACTATGCTGTAGCTCTACTCTCTGGGTATCTATGGTGAATCACTGCATTGTGGCTTTGGGACTCCTGGCCAGAGCTGGGCTGGTGCAGCCAGGGATCAAACCCCGGCAGCAGTGGGTAACCTGCACTCCAGGCAAGTACATTTGCCGGTTGCACCACCCGGGGGCCCGCCCCACGCACGCAAATTTGATACAGTGGATCATTTAAACGTTCTTAGAAGTCACTCCACTCTCAAACCCGAGTAAATCAACATTCCCCTAAATGACTGTGGCTGACCCCTCATTGAATCCAAAATCCCAGTACTTTTCTGGTGGATAAGACTATAGATCCTATTGACCTGTATCAATGATCTACTTTTAACGTTGAAAGTTCTGACTGCCTACTGTTGAAGACTGAAGATTGTTTATGTACTGTAATTCAAGTGGCGCTTCCGGCTTAAGCAGTGCAGTGACATGTGATCTAGTATGAAATGCTGACCATGCACATGATTGGCCATAGCTTGGCCAACTGGAATGGTTGTCTCCCATCCCATTGTGACAGCAAGGGTGACTCCTCTGGTTGATTGGGGCCTGCAGTCTGCCTGCTCCAACTGCGCAGCTCACCCGGGGGACTGCAGAGTGAAAATAAGTGGTGGCCGGCGGGATTTGCTTCGGAGGAGACCTTGTGCTTATCTGCGCTCTCCTGCATCACCGGACGGCATCACAGTGATGAGATAGGTCTCGGAATACAAGTGGACATTCCTGAATCCACGAAAACTGGAAAATAAGTTATAAATTAAATATATATGTATGAAGCACTACGGCAGAGCCGTTGTTGATAACTGTGGTATATAACGATAGGAACAAATGTCATGACTGGACAAACTGAGCTATGAAATTTCACCATTTAGGACAGTGTCTGTGTCATCGTGCAATATTCAAAGGTGATTCCGTTTTGATTGGACTGTAACATATGCAGGCAGTAGGATCAATAGCAACAGAGGACCAGGTTGAGGCCGTGCAGATATTATAAGTGATATGAAATGTACCTCACCTTCGCACATACCCTACATCGATTATTTTGTGTATGTACAGAATACACTACTCCGGGCTGTGCAGTTGTATGGAAATAAACCACCATGGGGTGGTGTGATATTGTTTTTTCATACAACTGCACAGCCCTGAGTGATTTATTCTGCTTATACAACACGTACTCTGTTAAGTATCGTCTCTTGCATGCAAATATTTATTGCTGGCCTGTAAAATGCTAATCAGAATAACTTCAGTGGAACAGGGGGTAGAACCTCCCTTGGAGCAGATCAGGGGTCGCCCTTTACCTTGGTTCTGGAATGCCCAAGGGTTGTGCTTGTTTTCAATGTGAACTCAGCACTTAATTGTGTAAATTAAAGCATATGATTATGCTGCATATGCGATCTTATAATTCTTGTCACGGAGCCAAATAAATGGTGGAAAAACATGCATCGCCCCATGCCAGAGAACATTTGCTCAAGGCATTTATGGGGAAGAACCATCCTGTTGCACATAACAGCACGGTACTTCACACCCAACGCGCCCCCGCAAGCTGTGTCTCCAAGGGGCTGCCTAGCGCTGTGTGCTAAGCGTTCTGGGTACTTATGCTGGTCACTGCTCGGAACGTCTCCCTATCTCGTGGGCAATAGGTTACAGCGCCTGGTGCATCGTACAGCACATTGTGACCTAAACCAATGTCTAACTAAACTAATCTCTTTATTTAATTGCACCCTCAGTCCTCCTCTCTTTCTGAATTATTAAATGCTCGATTTCAGCTAGCATTGTTGGGATGATTAACATGCTGTGGAGGACGTCGGTCTCGGCCACGTGGGAGTGGCATGGTTGCCTGTGTTTTATATGTGGAGGAGGCCTTTGGAGCAGGGAGACTTTCCGGGGGCAGGTTTGGCACCTGAGCCAGGCAGAAAGTGAGCCTATATAAGAGCAGGTGGGGCGAGTGGGGAATCAGTTAGTCTTTTGTCTTTGTCATTCATGTGTGCGTATTGAGTTGGTGATTGTCTTGTCATGGTTGTGAGTGTGCATGTGCGTGGATGGTATCATGTTGTATTGTGGGATGTTTGATGTTTGATGTGTGATGTTTGATGTTTGTGGAGTTTTGTGTGCGTTTGTCGAAAATGACTGAGTAGAGTGCTTCTTGTGTGTGTGGGAAAGAGGGAGAGGGGGTGCACTAAGAGTGTCCGCCTCTCTCCCTCGGTGTGATCATGATAGAGAGCGAGAGGGCGCCCTGAAAGAGGGTCTGCCTCTCACCCTCGGTTTTATTTGTGTGATTGAAAGAGAACTCGCACTCGGGCAGTAGACAGTGTTTCTGGGCAATGGCCCAAGAACTCTCACTGGAAGAGTGGAGAGTGTCTTGGGGCTGGTTGTGAAAAAACTCACTGTGGGGAGAGGCGAGTGTCTCTGTATGCATGGGTTGGAGAACTCGGACTGCAAAGTTCGAGTGTCTCAGTATGCATGGGTGGGAAGCACTTAAAAGGTCACTGGATATGTGTGTGCCTGGGGAGGTTCCAGGGGAACTCCAGAAGAAGAGGCGCGGTGTCCCGTAAGTTATGATTATTTTAGTTTGTTATTTTAGTTCGTTGTTTTTACCCGAAAGCTTCGCGGCTAGTAGGGTGAAGATTTTGTGTTTGTGTTATGTTAACCTGCTACTCCCCAAAAAATTAATAATAAATCCGGTCCGTAGACCGACATACTCCACTCCGTCTCCAGACTGTTCTGTTCCCATTCAGGGTTTGTCACTTGGCGTGTGACACAAGCATTGTGTTGTCAAAGCATGTGCTATACATAACAAGCAGACCCCAACAGCACTCACGCCTTCTACCAAGCAGTCAAGTCACTACACGGACCTCGAAAACACATCATCTCCCCAGTAAGGTCTACTGACGGCTCAACGCTCTACAAGGACAAACAACAAATCCACCAGTACAAGAGCTAGATGTTCCACCTACTTTTACTGAGGTCCTTGCAGCAGTAAGGTGCCGTAAAAACAACAAAAGTGCTGGTCCTGACGGAATCCCTGCTGAGGCTCAAAAGAAAGTTGGTTACTCCCTCACAACTAACCTATTCAAACTCATCCAAGCAATATGGTCCCAAGAAACTGTCCCCCAAACCTGGAAGGATGCAAACATAATCACAATCGATAAAAAGAAAGGAGATAAAGCCATCTGTGAGAACAGCCGTGGCATTTCCCTTCTGTCGGTTGCTGGGAAGGTGCTAGCACGGGTCATGCTGTTCCGCCTGACCCAGCACGTTGCAGAAAACATTCTACCTGAAACTCAATGTGGCTTCAGAAAAGGCCGTAGCGCCAGCAATATGATTTTCGTTGCTAGACAGGTCCAAGAGAAGGCCAGAGAACAAAACCAAGACCCGTTCATTGCTTTCTTGGATCTCGCCAAAGCCTTTGACACGGTTAACCGTCAGGCACTCTGGACCATCCTCGCAAAGTTTGGGGTTCCACCCAAATTCTTGAGCATCCTACAACAGCTGCACACTGGCATGCAAGCCTGTGTGTTCATCGGCGGACAAAAATCCCCACCCTTCCCCACACAGGTAGGGGTAAAGCAGGGTTGCGTACTTGCTCCAGTTATTTTCAATCTTTTTCTGGCAGCAGTAACTCTCCTTGCACACAAGTCCCTCCAAGCCGATGATGACGGGGTCCAGCTTCAGTTTTGCCTTGACGGCAACCTTTTCAACCTCCGCCGTCTACAAGCCTTCACCAAGACCACAACCACCACCATACATGAGCTTCAATACGCAGATGACTGCGCTCTCGTTGCCCACACCCCTGATGCAATGCAGCATGCTCTGGACACAATAGCTGAAATCTACAGTGCCATTGGCCTTCAGATCAACACCCAGAAGACAGAAATTATTATCCAGACTTAAGCTCCTGTATCCACTCCCCCAGTGTTCAGTATCCATGGCACGCCACTAAAGGTGGTCCACCAGTTCTGCTACCTTGGCAGCATCCTTGCATCAAACTGCCAAATTGATGACGACATCCAAGCACGAATCAATCATGCTTCCTCTTCCTATGGCAGACTGCGCTCTCGCGTCTTTGAGAACAGCAACCTAAAGCTGTCTACAAAGGTAGCAGTCTACCAAGCAGTCTGCGTCTCCACCTTATTGTACAGTGCCGATACATGGACCCCCTACCGACACCACATACGCCAGCTGGAAGCGTTTAACATCAAGTGTCTCCAGCGCATACTAAAAGTCACCTGGCAGGACCGCATACCCCACATAACTATCCTTCAACGTACCCAGACAACCAGTGTGGAAGCAACTTTGCTGCAGCGCCAACTCTGCTGGGTCGGGCACGTCATTAGAATGGCTGAACACCGCCTCCCAAGACAGACCCTATATGGTCAGCTCCTGGGAGCCAGCAGGAAACCTGGAGGCCAAAAACGGAGGTACAAGGACCATCTTAACCCATTCAGACCTAAAATGCCTGCTAAAAACGCCTATTAAAACCTAAGCAATTATTCTAAACAACCTCTTAAAACCTGAGGGTTTTCTGGAAAAATTTCAAAAAAAAAAAAAAGCCGACACCAACGTGCACTTCATTTCCCCACGTCTATTTCAGCGAATCACAGCGCATTTCATTAATCGCAAAATCGAAGCGACCTAAACGTCACTCCAGGTCTTAATGGGTTAAAGAGTCACTTATGAAGTGTGGAATAAAGCCAGGGGATCTTGAAGCAGCCGCTATGGACCACCGAGCCTGGACTGCATCCTCGAACTCTGGCGTCGACCTCCTAGAGTCAAAACGCACGTCCCAGAGAGAAGCGCAACGACAGCGCAGGCATCACCACATGCAACAACCCCAAGCATCACCAGCTGTGGCAGGACATGTGGGTCAAGGATCGGGCTTCACAGCCACCTCCAATGGCACCGCCGTCAGCAGCGGTAGCCACAACACTCCATCCAACCACCCCAAGGAAGTGACGTTATCTTCGGCAATGATGGACAGCCGCAAGAAAGCAAGCAAGTGTGTGCTATGTTTTGGGATGAGTAAGTATGTGTATTACTTGTGTGTGTGTGTGTGTGTGTGTGTGTGTGTGTGTGTGTGCATGCATGTGTGTTATGTATGTGTATGAGTAAATGTTTGTGTGTATTATTTATGTGTGTGTGTGTGCTATGTTTGTGGATGAGTGTGTGTGTATTATTTGTGTGTGTGTATGCATGTGTGTGTTATGTATGTGTATGAGTATATGTTCGTGTGTATGTGTGTGTGTGTGTGTGTGCATGTGTGCATGTGTGTGTGTGTTATGTATGAATAAATGTTTGTGTGTATTATTTATGTGTATTATTCATGTGTAAATGCAATTTTTGTAAGTCGCTCTGGATAAGAACGTATGCTAAATGCTGTAAATGTAAATGTAATGTGTGTGTGTGTGTATTATGTTTGTGTATGAGTAAGTGTGTGTGTATTATTTATGTGTGTGTATGTGTGTGTGTGTTATGTTTGTGTATGAGTAAATGTGTATGTGTGCATGAGTGTGTGTGTTATGTTTGTGGATGAGTAAGTGTGTGTGTATTATTTGTGTGTGTGTGTGTGTGTGTGTGTGTGTCACCAGGACAGATTCTTTTTTGGAATGGTCCGGCCTGGAGGTCAAGAACACAAAATGTGCTGTTCTGTATGAGAGGAGGAGTGGAGGGAATCGGTGGTATCGTTCAAAAACTGACACATGCCCTGCATTCACAATATCAACAGAACCCATACGTGTATACTCTCTCCATGAGACATACACCTATCTTGGACATCAAATTAACATTGCAGGAGAATGGAAGGAGCAAGTTAACATCATCTTGTCTGAGTTCACATCCAGGCTGGACTTGATTAACAGAAGTCCGCTGCCGCTGACTATGAAGTTGGAAGCTGTCAGACAGGTGGCCCTGTCTAAAGCTCAGTACCTGTTCTCCAATGTCCACATCCAACAGAAAGTGCTGAGTGAAATGAACGACAAAACAGTGAGCCTAGTGCGAAAGTGGTTTGGACTCAATTCACACAGTACCCGTGACATTATTTTTCATCCCCAGTGGGAGGGAGGGCTGGGGGTACCAAACGTGGAGTGGATATATACCAGCATGCGGATTTCCCACCTTCTGAAAATGCTGAATAATGATGACAAGGATGTTAGGGAGCTGGCTCGATCCTCCCTGTTCCTGGACCTAAGGAGACGGAAGGTCCCACTGGCCAGGGAATCAGAGCCCCACTTCCTCGGATTCAGAAGGAAACCCAGCGGGAAACTTGACACCCATTCCGCTGGTTTTGGGGTTTGGTCAGATTGGCCGGATCTGAACGACCTCTGTGTCCGAACTGGAGTGTCCCTGGAGTGGGCGCGGTCTGACTCTGGGACCGTGAGGGTCTCAGACGACATTATAACTGACCCCCTCATCCAGGTCAAGGCAACAGCCACATATGCTGGACACAGTCACCTGCTAACATCTACAGGTGCCAGGCAAATTCTCATTGATCTACACCAACATAGACAACAACAACACTGGGCTGGACTAAAACTTCAGGGAAAACTTGCATGTCTTCCCTCTGCCGATCATTCTGTTTCTCATTCATTCTTTAAGAACACTGCGCTCAATGAGGACATTGTCACATTTACTGTAAAAGCCAGACTACAAGTCCTTCCTACCAGACTCAATCTCTCTATCTGGTTTCCTACTACTCAGGTTCCCCATTGCTTACATCACACCACAGAACAGGTCACTGAAACAATGTCACACATCTTGAATGGCTGTTATGCGTACAAAGGAATGTACATAGCACGTCACAACAGAATAGTGGACCTCATAGTGAAGGACATATCAAACCATTTCTCTTCTTCAGTGAGAATGTACAAACATTCCCGTGTCAATCCTTCCATGTTCCATCTCTGTGATAGTAACCTAGCCATTTTTACACAGTTGTCTGCTAATACACCAGATGTTGTTGTTGTTAATGAAGAGGCCAGAGAAGTGTCTGTATTAGAGATAGCCTGCACCTTTGACCCTAGCCTTTATGACCAAGGTCATTAAATACCAACCACTTCTAAATACCATCTCAGAGCTAGGCTATAGGTGCAGACTATCCGTTTTCATATTTGGCAGCCTAGGACATACTCACAGGTTGGTCGTTAGAGGGTTTCAACAACTTGGGATGCCCAAAAAGGGGGCTAAAAGGCTAGCTAAATATTGTGCTGTCTCTGCTATCATTGGCAGCCACCATATATGGCAGAGACGCTGCTACTTATACCCATAAGTGATGTGTTTTGTGTGTATATGTGTAAATATTAAATATGGAAGTCAATTGACGATTAGATATTAGCTGAATAGTGGAGAAGGGGTAGGATTAGATAAGTTTTTACTTCTTCCTACTCCTTTTTGGACATGTCTTAGTATTATTGTTTATTTGTTTTGTTGTTGCAATTTTGTTTTATATATATATATTTTATATATCTAACATGTTCAAAAGAAAATGTTCATTCATTCATTCATTCATTCATTCATTCATTCATTCATTCATTCATTCATTCATTCATTCATTCATTCCTTTCAAAAGGAACTCTGATAGAGTCAAAGACCAGCGCTTGGAATATGTGCAAGTATGGTTTTTCATACTGTATCAAGTATTTGAGTACAGTTATGTATTACGGCAGTATATACTGTAGTACAGGCTATAGGATGGCCTACTTTTGTAGGCTTGTTTAGATATTACAGTTGAGGCTTGCCTGGGGTGGATAAGGCATGCAAGGGTTTTTCTCCCCCGCTGCCTGGCTAGGGCTAATATTGCCTGTGATGAGAATCTCTGGCCTGACCCAGACCAGAGACGGGATGCTGAGGCAGAATAAATGTGATTTCTTTCTTTATGTACAAATATATTTTTTTTTTCTCCATTGGTTTATATAAATACATGGAAATTATTTTACTGTATTCTACGTTCTTTATGTATCAGTTGCATATTTTTACAGTACATTTACTTTTTCACTCAATTTTAGTTTATTTTACTACAGTACATTGAGGAACTCAATATAAATTTCGCAAATGTATACATGTGTTGTGTCTTTCTATTGTGTTCATCATGTAAAGAGGTTGTTCTTGGGGAAAACCATAAGCGCCATTATTCATTGCTGTAACAGGTTTTTTCGGTAGTGTTTTGAATTGATCTCACCAGTGTGTAATGGCTATTTTGTAGTGTATGTGTATTTGATGGCTTTTGTGTGATGTCTGAAGACAAAGTTTGGTTTTGATGTAAGATTACATGGTTTTGAGTGGAGAGTTTGGTTTTAACATGGAAGTTTGAAGTTTGTGAAGATGAGTGTGCAGTTATGCATTTGTGTTTAGAGTTTTGGGAAATGGAGCATAATTTCAAGAAATGTGTCTTGGCAATAAAAAAAACGGTAATATCTCACTGCTGACCAGAAATCTGCTACAGCATAGCGTCTCTTTAGAGCATGCTAGCACTCAGTTTTGCTCTGTACTTTTTGTGTGGGATGTGTTAACGTGAGTGTTAAATGGTTGCTCTCAAAACCCTCCTCTCCCACTTCTGAAAACATAAGAGGTAAAAACTAATTCTCAATGTTATTCAGCAAGGGAGAGCAATAGTATGACAATCCCGCTAAAGGGGCTGGTCTTTATGTATAAATCTCCTCCAACTCACTTTTTAAACAGTTTATTTCTACACAGCAAGGGGGAATACTAATTCATTTCAATTGACGGCATGCCATATGAGGTGAAGAATACAGGGGGCACGAGGTGTGTTAGGCTTAGTCTTCATATAATCCAAAGACTGGTGGAGCGATTGTGTGCTTTCAATGACCTGGAGATTGAACAAATTGGTGCGTTTGTTGAGCCAAACATTGTTGACTGGTTCTCATACATTTTCAGCAAATGGTAGGGCCTCCTATTATTGCGTGAAGTCCCATCAAAGAATACTAGGCCTGTTAATATGTGAGATTGGACTCAATGTGATTTAGGGGGCACTTTATATCAGCTCCATTAGATTGGATTATGGTAATGTTCAGAGGTTGCAGGTTCAATTCCCAGGTGGGGCACTGCCATTGTACCCTTGAGCAAGGTACTTCACCTGAATTGCTTCAGTAAAATATCCAGCTGTATAAATGGATTGTATGTAAAGAAATGTAAACTGTAAGTCGCTCTGGATAAGAGCGTCTGCTAAATGCCTAAAATGTAAATGTAAATGTAATGTTACCATTTTCTTATCCCCAGAAACCTCTGCATGTCTGCCTCTGAATCAATGTGTGTGCTTGTGTTCTCCTCTGTGCATATGATTGCATGTATACGCGCACACACGTGTGTATGTGTGTAAGTGTGTTTGTGTGTGAGCATGTATGCATGTGTGTGTATATTTGTGTGTGGTGGTTGGGGTATGTGTATGTGCACGTCTGGTATGTGCATTTTGTGTGTGCATGTTCCTATGTGCGGATATATGTATGTGTGTGTGCGCGCACGTGTGTGCGGGTCTGGTGTGTGCATTTGGTATGTGTGTGTTCCTATGTGCGTGTTTGCGTGTCTGTGTGCGCGCGCGTGTTTTCGAGAGTTTGCGTGTGCTCGAGGGGGAGTGAAGTGAGGGGAGAGTCCTGCCTTGCGTAGCGAGTTGAAACAGAGCAGGAATTCTCCCAGCCTGAGGTGCACTTTGACTGTGGCAGGCCACCCTCTACCTGCAACAGGAAGCTTGAGAAGAGAGAGAACATGTGGGAGCGTGGTTTGGAGTGATGGAATGATAAAGGGGGCCAGGTTGACGAAAAGTACATGTTAGGGGGCAAGGAGAGGAAGGAAGACACAAAGCTCTGAATAAATAGGACGTGTCAGAAACAAATGGCACCTCTGGAGCTCTCTCATGTTGCAAAATGATTAAGAAAAGATGCATCACATTCCCATGTGTGTGAGTCAGTCAAGTAATAATGATTTTGCCACTACATGTCATTTTATTTTGATCAATTATCCATTTCAGTCTATAATAGTCTCTCGTTCTCTTCGCACAAGGCCTACACAACTCCACCTGTCTTCATTGTGACGGGGTGTGCGTGCTTACGCGTGTGTAACATTAACTCGCCTCGTTCTTCACCGGGATAGAGATCGAGCCGCTCACCTGCGCTCCTGGCAGCGCGTGATAGTTGTGCGCGAATGATTAATGCGTGTCACCACGAGATACGATCTTCCCCTGCCGCAGGTGCCGGTTACGTTCGCTGTGAGACGCGTCAATTTGAAACAAAATTTCGTTACCGTTTCATCCATGTAAAAAAACTGAAAACAGGCCCGCAGCATGCAATCTGCAGGGTTCGGCTTTCCAATCCTGTCGTGCAGTGGGGTGTTTGTAAAGTGCTGGAGCGGAGCGGTCCCCTAACTGAGAAACTGGCTTAGATCGCTATTGCCGCCTTTGGCGAGTTCACAGTATGCATTCTCTCGGCGTTAAGCGATTTGGGTTCATAACGGGAGCGTCCCAGGTATGGCAGAGAGCGAATAAAACACACACATATACACACACAATCATTTTGACAGTATATTGTTGGTTAAGTTTGACTGTTGATAGATTTGTAAATTGGAGCCTCCGAATGAGACAATGATGCGCCTCCATTAGTGACTAAAACACATTTGGACACTTTAGCATTTTAACGGCCAATGCATCCACAGGCAATTATTTCTACATTTTTAAAGATGGGTGAAGGCTCATCCATCACAGGATTTAAGAATGGATTTATGAATCCATTCAAGGATTAATCCGCCTCCCAACACACACATCAATGCGACTCAGGCTACACCTGTCATTGGGTTTATGAAAGCCTTGCGATTTGACAGACAGCTCAAAGAGGACATGGATCTGACTGCAGGCAAAAATCTGCTATCGCCCTGGAACTGAGAGAGCGGAAGAGGGATACTAAAAAAAGTCTTTTCAAAGTTGACAGAGCCAGCGCTTTAATCATGCAGAAACGCGTCGCCTTTGTGAGGGAGGGGGAGCGAACCCCAGTTCTATCACCTTTATCTAGATGAGGAAAAGAATGTTTTGGAAAATTGAAAAACACGTGACCGTGCCTCTGTAACGTGGAACTGCGGACTCTTGCATGTGGATAGGGTAGGGGAGACCGGGGTTGGTTGGCACACTTTTCACACTCTGCCGTATTTCTCTGGCATATTTTATGTGAGGATATTCTAACTAGTAGCAAATGAAAGGTTAAGGTCTCAGCTATAAATACATATATTTCAATGTCAACAAATATTTTCTTCAATTACGTGATTCGTGATTAAAGTCATGTTGTGCACTTGTGCCAACCAGCCCCAACACGGGGTTGGTTGGCACACGCTTTGGGGTTGGTTGGCACAATGTTAAAATGCTATCAGTACAAAGAATGAAGCAACAAATAGAAACAATTTGAACCAGAACCAGAAAATATAAACATTCAATATAATATCTGCCCATTTTTTAACCAATTTTTGTTAATTTATCAGTTCACTAATAATGTTTCATTAATTATGTCTTTGGACTTTATAAGAACAACAAATAAAAATATAACACTGAATAATTTTGTAACAATTATAAACGTAATAATTTAAAAGGCGCCCACGGCCAGTCGTGCGATACGACCGTTGGGTAGAGTGGCGCACCGTTTCGCACGAAACATAGATGCAGCGGCTTTAAAGATTAAAAACAGTGTTCACGCTAGTTTGAACTGTTTAGTATCGAATCGCAATCTCGTTCCTCTATGTACCTGTATGTGGTTGGAATGATAATAAAGGCAACTCAACTCTCACTCAACTCAAAGAGCCTATTTTTAGTGTTAGCCTTTTGCTCCTCCAGATCTCTTTTGACTGGTTTGTCTGTCAGGATGGCGGTTTTCCTCCTGACAGCACCACCAACCTTCCTAGGCCCTGCCTTAGGGAAAGGCTGCAGCTCCTGTGGGGTGGGGAGACCTCTCCCAGTGCCAGCAGAGAGACCACTTGGTCCAGGCACACCATTGACACATGTGCCACCAACCCCAAAGTCAGTGTGCCAACCAACCCCACTCTCATTAGGACACATCTCTGTGCTAATATGATGTCAGCTAGCTAGCATGACTCATCACAACCTTTCAAATCTTCTATCAAAATGTAGCTGATTCCTCTCTCTATTAACTAAAAATAATATAATGTCAATATCTCTATCTAACACAGTTTTATAATATATTTAGTGGGGGGGACCATTTTTAATTTTGACCATACAAAATGTCAAAGTTGTGCTCACCTCAACACTTAGTGACCTTCAAATGTTTTTGACAGAATGAATGAGTGCAGGTAAAGAGAGCAAACATTTTAATGTTAAATTTTGTGACATTGCCCCCTGGGGGCTGGTGATGACCTGTGTGCCAACCAACCCTGAGCCAACCAACCCCGGTCTCCCCTATAAGCTACAAATGGACATTCATGAAAGAAAGAAAGAAAGATATGTTTCAGTAAAGCCGCTCTATATAGGCTGTACGTGGCTGTTAAAAATATTACTTATTAAAGCCGTCCTTCATTACCTTGCTATCAATTCCAACGGTATATAACAGGGTAGCCTATTCTACGGTCTTGTGATTTATGATTAACTTGAAACGCATTTGTGCTAACACTGTTGACCAAGATTGGAGTGAGTAGCTTAAAACAGGCCAAAGGTATGAGTAGGACGAAGGATCGCATTCCTCTTGTCAGAAGCTGTACTTAAGTAGTCCAAATCTATTTGAGCTCTTTAAGTGACAAATGATCGAATCCGTATTGTTGTGTGTGTATGTGTGTTTGTTTTTAGACCAGTTCATTTAAAACGTTGATCCATCAATATCGATAGAGTTCGAATAGTCAAACTTGACGGGAGATCATAACTCCCAGAAAAAGAACAATGAATTCCGGGCGCTTGTCCCTGGGAGGGCCACGCCAGATGACCATGCGCCCCAAATGGGGCATTGTTCCATCGCCTCAAAGACTGCGGCGCGCCTGCCTGCTGCTGCCTCCCGTCGACCTCTCGAGCTTCCTTTTCATTCTTTAATTCAAACGTTTCATCGACTCGCACTTATTCATCCATGTATCACATTTCCACACTGTTCATTTTTCTCCAGGGCATTTTACCATAGGAAGAGTCACCAATGAAGTTATTCTCTTGTTAATAACTTACTTAACTCTGAGCTGTACGGTTAATATTAAGACGATACAGATGGCGTGGAAAGCGATGTCAAAACCTTGACAGGAAATTAAGGGATTGCAAACGAAGGAGACATTTTGATGTCTTTTTAATTTGCACCTCCAATTACCTGACAGTTTTTTTACTACTTCAAAAACCTTCTGTGTATTCGGTATCTCGCTTCCCCTCCCCTTCACTCCATAATCGCTGTGGAGACGTTTCGCCTCGTCCTACGCACGTTCTCTGTCTTTCACTGCTTTTCCCGACAAGGAAGACAATCGTGTCTTCTGGGAGACAAAAAGCCAGTCGCAAAGCGCTTCATTACCAGGAGGATATTACCCTAGTTTTTTCATGTCACCGCGGGAGATACATTTACCGAAATGGGAATATATCATGAGCGCTGGTGGGAACGGATCTTGATTTTGGCCACTGCGTTAACGTCACCCGCATTCACGTAAGTTTACAAGATATAGCAAACTAGTTATGGGACTGCGCAAATGCTGAGAGTAATAGTAAAAGAGTTGGACGAGAACGACAGGAGAAAGACGCAGAAGGGAATAATTAGGTACGAGTCCAAAAAAATTACTATTTCATATGTTGAATATGGATTAACTATGAACGGACAACACCACAAAGAGCTCATAATATGACTCGTTTTGAAGCGACGGTGGTGGTAGAGATGATGATGATTGGCGCTTGTTTTTCGGGGATTTTTGGAAGCAACATATGAACGTCGTTTTGCTTCATTGTTATGCTGATATACTACTGTGAAGGAAGGATACTGTAGACGTTTACGATAATATAATACAAATTATTTGGACAAGCATACTCAATTTAACTGTCCGTTTTTCCGACATCTGCGCGCGCATTCTCTCTCTCTCTCTCTCTCTCTCTCTCTCTCTCTCTCTCTCTCTCTCTCTCTCTCTCTCTCTCTCACACACACACACACACACACACCTGAATATGTTGCGCGAGAATGTTATTTAACGGATACTGTATCCAATAATGTAATACGCACATCCAAAAGTCAGCACTGATTCCGGACAGGTAGTAAAATCATATTAAGGAAAAATATATGCAGGATATTTAACTATTTGTTATTACCCAGTGGGCATCTGACGGTCTATTGGATCATAGTTATACCTTTGTATTTCCGACGCAACTATTCAGGCGACGCAACTATACTAGTCTGAATTCGGGCGTTTCATAAATGTAATTACAATGCCTGGTTACACCATGACATAAAATTAATTTCAAGACCATTGCAAATGGACAACCAGACAACGTCCCACCAAACGCCAGTAAGAGGTCCTTGCCAAACGTTGGTTGTTGATTACCTTCTGGTCAAGTCGCAAATATAACCTTGTAATGACGTTTAGACAAATATGTTATAGAAAAGTGTGTTAGCAGAAGAATTCCGAACATTTGAATCGACATGTTGTCGAAATGTAATTAAAACAAGTGGCTAGACCGTCACATATAGAAATGAATAAAATGATGAATCACTAGTAGCCTATATTAATGGCTCTTTTTCACAGTAGGCATCAGTTTAACGTCTTAGTGGTGACGCTAAAAGAGTTGTTAATCGTATGTCCATTATTTTTTAATCATGAAGTACAACGCATCTGTTATATTTAGTAATACAATATTAATAATAATCTTATATTTACCTATAGCAGTGCTATCGTACTACTCCTATAGGCTACTGGGAATTCTTATGGACACCCACTGTAGGGGTGTTTACCCAAATGTAACCAACATCCATGTCAGATTTACAGAAATGAAACAGAAATTTGATTATATTTATATGGGTAAAACAGGATGAATAGGATGAATATGTAGCATAACTTACTTTTCGTTTGAAAGATAAACATTTGTATGTGACACTCGCTCGACTGTTGCGTGCGTTGTAATTGAGAGGCCATTCTGAAGTCCTGAATCACCAGGTAGCCTACGTTCAAACTGAAAGTGGTGGATAAACACCATCGTATTGTAAATCCACATCAATCGCACAGGAAAGGTAAAAACACCCACGGCTTGATATATCTCTTCTGTTGCTGGTTGAGAGTTAACATACTAGAATATAGTGCTTGGCCTTCTGCGGTGCTGCTTCAGTGTGTAGTACCGATAGAAGATAAAACAATATTGTAACTACGACGTGTATTTACTTGTTGCAGGTAGCAGAGTTAGAGGGCGTGTCCTATATATGTTAGTCAATATCATGAAATTGTGCTTAGAATTTAGACATTTAGCTACACTAACCCCTTTTGCCTCGTCCCTTTCCAGGGTCCTGTGCAATGACATCCTAGGCCTGAAGGGGGCGAGGGACCCGGTGCTGACCCCTAACACCGTGTGCCTGCAGCTTGCGGGCCTGAGCAAGAGGCAGATGAGGCTATGCGTGCGCAGCCCTGACGTGACAGCCTCCGCCCTGCAGGGAATCCAGGTGGCCCTGCATGAGTGCCAGCACCAGCTCAAAGAGCACCGCTGGAACTGCTCCTCCCTGGAGAGCCATGGCAAGCTGCCCCATCACAGCCCTATACTCAACCGCGGTGAGTGGCACAGCATAAGTGTAGTATAATGGTCCTCTACGGGAACTTGGCTGGTTTGATTCGCAGGTTGGGCACTGCCGTTGTACCCTTGAGCAAGGTACTTAACTTGAATTGCTGTATCTCTGGATTGTATGTAAATAAATATCAAGTGTCATTAGAGTGTGTGCTAAATGCATGTAATGAAATGTAATGCTCCAATATATTATTACAAATACCTCCCATCTTCAATTAACAGTTATACAAATTTTCAAGACCATTCCCCCATACCTCCTTTTAAAGTCCCCCATTTACCATTGGCTCCCTTACATATTTACACTGAAACTCCCCCCAATAAATGTTCACAAACCCCTGGATTTGGGGGGGTTAAACTCCAATTGGCAACCATGGATATGGGTTACTAACTGACAGAGGGGTGTGGTTAGCAAGAAATGTGCCACTTGTAGAGGTTAGTTAGTGTGTAGGTGGCGTGGTCTTTGAAAAATTGAGCTCTCTAGCCCGATTAGGGCATGTGAATATGTAGCCCCAGTTCTGTGTGTTTACGTGAGGTCACAGGGTACAGAAGTTAATGTTTGTAAGGACTGAGAGTCTGTGGTCATTATGGGAAACCACAGAAAAAAAGTGTCAAACTCTCAGGCCCATATTCATAAAGTGTCTCAGAATAGATCAGAGCAGATCCAGGATCCTGTTGATCCAAGATCAGTTTAGCCTTTTAGCTCATAAAGGATAAGCTTTGGATACGGATAGGGGGAAACCTGATCCTAGATCAGCACTCTGAGATGCTTTATGAATACGGGCCTCAGTGCTGCATAGGTATTGCGTATGCCCCGTCAACCTGTAACTTGCCATCCTACTATTTGGGGTTGTAAGTGGTGGGATCAGGACTGGCAGTGTGGTAGCACTTAGAGCCACCAGGATGGGGCCGGGGGCAAGTGGTGGAGGTGTGTAGCTGTATGATTGAATCACCTGGATTTGAGCATTTCTACCTCCACCTTCTACCTCTTCTACCATGTTATGGAGTGTGACAGATGGCTGACGCTGACACAAGGGCCCGTGTCCCCCCTCCCCGTCAGGTTTCCGGGAAAGCGCATTCTCCCTGGCACTGATGGCCGCGGGCGTGGCACACTCGGTGGCATCGGCCTGCAGCCTGGGCAAGCTGAGGGGGTGTGGCTGCGAGGCCAAGCGCCGCCTCGACAACCACAAGATTCTCCTCAAGCTGCGGCAGCTGCAGCTCCAGACCCTGCAGCAGGGGGGCGGCGGGGCGGCGCAAGGGGGGCAGAGCCTGCCCCATCCCCTGGATCTGCAGCAATCGCACCAGCGCCACCTCCTGGAGGAGGCCCCCTCTTTGCAGGACACCTGGGGCTGGGGTGGCTGTAGCCACAATGCCCGCTTCGGCGAGCGCTTCTCCCGTGACTGGCTGGACCCGCGAGAATCGCCACGGGACATTCGTGCCCGCATGAGGATGCACAACAACCGCGTGGGTCGACAGGTGAGTTATTTTGGAATGCCCAATCATATTTTTTAAGCCATGCTCACTGAAATCCCCCGCTGTCAATTCTGGATAGTGCAGACAAGCACGTGCTCTCCTCCGAAACACATGATGTCAGTCGCTGCTTCTTTTCACACTGCAGTTCACAAGTTGAGCTTGCAGAGACATGAGTCGGAGGAAGACACTTCATGTGCAGCTTTATACCAGCAGCCTGACGTGGATGAAACATACGTTTGAGCATACATTTGAGCTTTCATACCTTTCTTGAGTGTTTGCAGACATCCCAGAGAGACAGATTTGTTAGGGTCAAGTTAGGGACAAGTTATGGTCCACGTGGCACCTTTTCAGTGATGTACTTGGTTGTCCATGCGAAACAGATGTTTTTATGCACATTTTCATCATATCAACCCTGGACCGTACTCTCTCCTTTAAGGAGCACATAAAAAACACAAAATCCAAAGTCGGTTCCCGAAACAACATCTTACAGAAACTGACCAACTCCAAATGGGGAGCCACAGCACACACATTAAGATCCACTGCTCTGGCTTTGTGCTATTCCTCTGCGGAATATGCATGCCCTGTTTGGGAGAGATCAACCCATGCCAAGAAACTTGACCCAGCATTGAACAACACCTGCCGCCTGATCACTGGCTGCTTGAAACCCACCAACACAAGCAACTTGCACCTCCTCGCTGGCATTGCCCTGCTGATATCAGGCGGGAAGTTGCCAGCCGAGTCGACATAACAAAAGCTACTAGTGATGAGCATGCATCTCCTCCATGGATGTCACCCTCCGGCCCAGTGACTAAAGTCAGAAGAAGCTTTCTCAGCCATGTCCAGCCCCTAACAAAGTCGGGAAGAAACCAGAATCCAACTCTGGATGGGAAAGCTTGAAAATGACCCCCTCCAACTGTCATGGGAATACCCCCACTGAAGACCTTCCCCCTGGCCTAGAAGCACCATGGGCCCAGTGGAAAACACTCAACCGCCTGAGACGAGCGAGCGGGACGGTCAAAAGCTGCTCTGGCCAGATGGGGCTACAAGACTGGCCCAACCACCTGTGAATGTGGTGAAGCAGACCACACTATGGAGCACTGCCTTGTCTGCTCTCTACTACCTTGCAGTGTTCAACAAAAATGCAAAGGACTGTGTACAGAAATGGGAAAATGTCATATAAACACCACGCTTCAAAGAAACGAAAAGAAGAAGAATCATATCATCCACACAGACCCTCATGGCGATACGGACACACAAATGATAAACAAACCTTTAGTCTCTCATCACCTTCAAAAGTGTGTCTTGTTCAGCCTGCTGAAGTTGCCTGAAGGTAATAATATTATGACTATAATATTCATAATTCTACAGTTGCTGTGGTAAATATTTGCAACTCAAACTCTGAGAGTTATGGTAATAGTTTGCTATTCGATTTGTGCGCTAATTCTGCAAGAGTTATTATGTTAAAAAAGTATATAACACATACAAATTTGAATCAGAACTTTACTGAGAAACGCTGTGGTCTAGACTTCAGTAAGTCAGGAGCTGTAAAATGTTGACATGTGAGTGGAACTTATGAAACTTATGAAAATAATGCAGGATATGGGACAGTCGGGTGGGGTGTCCAACTCAAGCACTTTCACTTTGCGCTGTGACAAGCCCCACCGTCCAGAATCAAATCCTGACTGTGTCAGCGCCGACTGTGGCCACAGGGTGGCGTATAAATGGCCATACCCTGGCCCAGGGAGGGATTTAGTCAGCAGAGTACTCAGTTAAATTCAGTTTATTTGTATAGCACTTTTAACAAGTACATTGTCGCAAAGCAGCTTTACAGAGTATGGAGCCTTAAATCCCCTGAAGAGCACGCCTAGGGCAACAGTGACCAGGAAAAACTCCCTGAAGGAAGCAAGTTTGAGAGAAACCACACTCTGGGGGGAGCCAATCCTCTTCTGGCTGGCACCAAAAAGATTAAGTGAAGGGGAAATAGTCAATACACAGGGGAGGGGAGTCAAGAGTACATAAAGGGCAGGCCGGGACAGGGGCAGGCAGCAGCAGCAGGGTAGCGTCGAATGACCTTGTATGCTGTGGGAGTTAGATCCTCACCTCATCACCCGAGAGTGACTCCTCTGGTTGGGAGCTGCGCGTGTAGTGCAGGGGATTCTGTGAATTGGGTGGTGGAGAAGAAGTAACGGTTTGCTCTGTGTGTTTTGGTGGACGCGCTGGTCTTGGTTCTCTGTGGCTCAGTTGGTAGAGTACAGCATTGGCAACGCTTAGGTTGTGGGTTCAATTCCCACTGGGACCACATATACTGAAAAATATATGTATTCACTACTGTAAGTCGCTTTGGATAAAAGCGTCTGCTAAATGGCATATATTATATTATATATTATAGTCTGCACTTTCCCAAATTGACGGTGGATGTTGCAGTGATGGGCTGCACAATATGACTGGGCATCCCAAATTATGAAGAAAAAAATTAATAAACTCAAAAATATGTTCAAATCATGAATTAATAAAAGAGAGATTGACACAAAGTAAAGGCAAGCCTTTGAGGATTCCAGGGATGTCAAGTTTTTTCTCCCTGAGGCGATGTAATTTTGAGCTGTCAGCCAATTATAAAAGCGAAGCAGCGCCTATTGAGAGAAATAACATGATAAAATACTAAAAACATGTCTTGCATTCTGGTGCGCACAACTTTCTAAGGTCAAATGAGTTTTAGAAAATTACCCCTCAAAGTATCTAAGGACTCTGAGAATGAATGAAAATATTTTTATTTGAGGACCAATGTGTAAAATTTTCATATTTTATATGTTTGTGAAACAAGGTTCCCATTGATATATAGATATGAAGCATAACATTAAACTTCAAAAATGGTGTCCTGCTCTAAGAAGTCTGGACCTTTCTAACAATGTATTGTACAGCTTTCAGTGGTCAAATAAACCATTCCTGAACCTTGGACCTGTGAACATGTAAATGCATTAGCCCCCAAGTTGTAATGAGAGAGCAGTCTTTACTTCCTCTTTACACAACATAGGATAGCCCAGAAAGAAAGCCTAAAGGCAATATGAAACGGTCTTTCTGGGGTTCATTGTCTCCTTTCATTGAATGTGCCATTTTCAGTTTTCAGTCATTTTGACTCATTCATGACACACTGTCCACAATTCTACACTTTACTGTCCTTTTAAGATCCTTGGGAGAATGACGCATTTGCCTGTACCTCCACGCGTTTAATGTATTTTAAATGTATTATTCAGTGTTTGTGTTGTGGTTTAATAACTAGGCTGTGAAAGGAATTGCCCATGAGGGACATTAAAAATGGAACGAATTGAATTGACCTGAATTGTCTTGGCTAAGGCCATCACAGATGGAGAAAGCACAGCGAAGGTGCAATAATTAGTGTAGACCCGAGTTTATGTGATAGACTGCTTGAAGAGAACCGGACTGTATGTTTAACACCGGTTAGCCTGTGCAGTGCGTTCATTTTTACAGTTGTGCCTGGTCAGAAAACGGCATCTCTCTCTCTCTCTCTCCCTCTCTCAATTTATTGTGTGGTTCTCTGTGGCTCAGTTGGTAGAGCACAGCGTTGGCAACGCTTAGGTTGTGGGTTCAATCCCCACTGGGGCCACATATACTGAAAAATGTATGCATTCACTACTGTAAGTCGCTTTGGATAAAAGCGTCTGCTAAATGGCGTATATTATTATTATTATTATTGTGTTGCCAAAGTATAGTACACACGTTCAGAAACACAAAAATGACAATATTATTGATCTCTTTCCCTGTCTCTCTCTTTCTTTGGCTCTATCCCTCACTCTGCGGCAGGTGGTGATGGACAACATGAAGAGGAAGTGCAAGTGTCACGGCACCTCCGGAAGCTGCCAGTTCAAGACCTGCTGGTACGCCGCGCCCGAGTTCCGGCTGGTGGGCGCCGTGCTGCGGGAGAAGTTCTCGTCCGCCGTCTTCGTGAACTCACAGAACAAGAACAGCGGCGTCTTCAACCCCCGGGCCAGGGGCGGCACCAAAGGGTGGGGCGAGGGCGGGGATAAGAGCGGGCAGAAAAGGCGGGGCCAGGGCAGGGGCGGGACGGGCGTAGGGAAGGGGCGGGACGGGGGTCGACGGCAGCAGCTTCGCTTGTCCCACGACCTGGTGTACTTCGAGAAGTCGCCGGACTTCTGCGAGCGGGAGTCAGCCGTGGACTCCCCGGGGACGCTGGGCCGCGTCTGCAACAAGACGAGCGTGCGCACGGACGGCTGCGGCTCGCTGTGCTGCGGGCGCGGCCACAACGTGCTGCGGGAGACGCGCGGAGAGCGATGCAACTGCCGCTTTCACTGGTGCTGCTACGTGATGTGTGACGAGTGCCGCGTCACCGAGTGGGTCAACGTCTGCAAGTGACCCCTCCCCGCGACACCTCTTGCGATTTAGGGCACCCGACACAGGCGTGAGGATAAAAGGGGTACGGTAAAGGTTGCATCCTTCGCTGCATCTGTGCACAGCGGGGTGCGGAGAGCAAGCGGCACAGAAGGGCGGGTGCAACCCAGCCAGCCGAATAAAATTTAAAGCGTTATCTTTTTTTCTTCTTCTTTAGGTTGTGGAAAAGTTGCAAAAACACTGTATGCTTGTGATTTTCGGTTGCAAACAGCTCCTTGAAACGTTTTCCCCGACAGGAAAATGCATATGGAACATGAAGTGCAATCTTTGAAAACGTTGCTACAACGTCATTATTCACCCCACCAAATCACAACCTTACACATTGTTAAAAAAAGTTGCAAGAATTGGGAGCGTAGCTACCTAGCATTCCTCTTGTTCCATACAGAAAGCCCTACCTCAGGCGATTGGTTGAGCGTGGAGAAGGTTGTGACAATTTTCACCTCTCACCAGAGCAGCTTTTGTCGTACTCCCTTGCATTCTCCGTCCTGTGCCTATGGATAGCCACCATTGAAAATCACTATTTCTGCTACGTTTTCACAGAATGTGAAAAGCACTGTAGGGCTGAAAAATCTGAGGTCAAGCCCCGCCCCCCTCTCCGTTTCTGACATTTTAAAATATATTATTCATTTATCTGTGTCCACCCTTTTCATGAAATCATCTGGGATGATTTTCTCTCCCCTGCTGTTGTTCCCAAAATGTCTCAGATTTGATTGAAACAGGGGGGTTGGGGTGGGGGCTCATGTCACATACACCCTGTCCCCTTGGCCTCCTTCAGCATGACAAAGATCCGAACCTCCAAACATCTGCTTTCATCTCCAGAACAAAGCAGTCAACAGCAGAAACAAACAAACGTGAAAATAGCCACTATCATAATGCACAGTTTTGTGTACAGATTGTGTTGCAATATATATATATTTTTAAAATAAACAGTTATTTGCATAGATATTTCAGTTTTGTTGTGAATGTTTCTATTTCAGTGAAGAGGTGTAATGGAGATAATTCATGCAATGTGAACTTAAGGAAAAGGTTGAGTCTGTGAGCAGTTTAGTGACTAGTTTAACACTCTCCAACCCAGCCACAGGGTCTGCTGGATTTCGTAGTTGCTCAGCACTTGTCATCAATTAAAGCAGTTGGTTAACTCACCTCACCTGGTTTCCTGGGTCTAAATTGATTTCTGTTGAAGGCGAAAACAAAAACCAGCAGACCACGCAACTCTCCAGCACCAGGATTTGCAAGCCCCGACTTAGTTAAAACTCTGATTTTTTTATGCTCTCTGATTCAATGACGGGCAAAGGGAAGTTGTTGGTGCGGAGTCTTAAGTTAGCCCACACTGCTGTGACCCCTTTCTTCTCAATACTTACACTGCATTCCAAGTGAACACAACTTTTTGTTGAAATCTGGCTGTGTTAGACATCTCCTTCTCAACACAATACTGTATTGTGCTGTGACAGTAGGGGAATTGAGGCACTTGCTTGATGAGGGGAAAGACCTACTTTTTATACATTGCTATTGGCCAGCAGAACAGAGAAAAGTGTGGAGAAAAATGAAGAAAGAAAGGGGGGGGTGTGGATGGAATGAGAGGGGGTTCTGTATGTGGTTTGCATTTCTGCATTTCTTTATTATTTTGTTCCAAAAAACTGCTGCTGTTTCGATCATGTGTGAGACAGTGAGATAGAAAGACAGGATCTCTCTTTTTCCTCTTTTTATCTTTGTCTCTCTCTCACACTGCGGTCCCCACCACACACAGGAACATGCACACACTTGACGTGATGTACTAAAAACCAGAGAGTGTGAGGACAGAGGAGCTACAGGGAGAAGGAGAGTGACAGTAATTACACTGATGCAATATGCACATGCCTACCTGCTGTGTGGACGGACAGATTAGCAGATGCAAAGATATTCGCTGTTAGAAATATGGATTGGTGGAAAGATGGACAAACGCAGTCACTGACAGAAGGATAAACAGACACACACGTGTGTGCACATGTGTGCTCACAGATGTAGGTGGCTAGGATATATCAGCAATATGAAAATACTTAGCGGCGGCACGGTGGTGCAGTGGATAGCGCTGTCGCCTCACAGCAAGAAGGTCTCGGGTTCGAATGCAGGCCGGGGGCCTTTCTGTGCGGAGTTTGCATGTTCTCCCCGTGTCCGCATGGGTTTCCTCCGGGTACTCCGGTTTTCCTCCCACAGTCCAAAGACATGCACGTTAGGCTAATTGGAGAGTCTAAATTGCCCGTAGGTATGAGTGTGTGAGTGAATGGTGTGTGTGCCCTGCGATGGATTGGCGACCTGTCCAGGGTGTATTCCTGCCTCTCGCCCGGAACGCATGCTGGGATAGGCTCCAGCCCCCGCGACCCTGACCAGGAATAAGCGGCTTAGACAATGGATGGATGGATGGATGAAAATACTTACAAAGGTGTGTGTGTGTCTGTCTGTCAATCTGTCCTCCCCTGCCAGTGACATGTAGGGAGAGAAAAAAAATGAATTATAAAATGCTTTGGAATCTCTGGATAACTCTTGTGATTCTCATAAAACACCTTTGAATCTCACTCTTTGAATCCTTGAATTATTTGCAAAAGAGAGAGAGGGGGGGGGGGGGAGCATGCAGAACAAACACTAGAAATCAGCTACCAAGAAGATAAAAGTTACTCTCTCAATGTGCAGGCCCAACGGGACTTGTGGCTTGTATTGATGGGGCACACTTTTGTAAACACTTCAGAGAAAAGGCTTCTTTCAGTTATCTGCCCGTTCTCCTACCACCCACCCACCCATCCAACTGTAATATAATCCACACCAACTG
Source organism: Aldrovandia affinis (assembly GCA_029706075.1). Lineage (NCBI taxonomy): Eukaryota > Metazoa > Chordata > Actinopteri > Notacanthiformes > Halosauridae > Aldrovandia > Aldrovandia affinis. The sequence goes on from JAINUG010000055.1 coordinate 953,061, forward strand.
CCCAACCCACTGAAATATAACCCACACCACCCACCCCACTCACTTTTTTCTGTGGTGATATAAACAAACATAAATTGAGTAAACCAAATCAAGAGTAAGCAAAATAAATCTACATCTGGACACTGTAGATGGCAGTGTAGTGTAATGGTTTTGGTTTGGTTTGGTTTGCTTTATTTAGTTACATCTGTGATACAGGGTACACCAGAGTAATAATCTTGGTTAGGGAACTGGACTTGTAACTCAGAGGTTGCTGGTTCAATTCCCAGGTGGAGCACTGTCGTTGTACCCTTGAGCAAGGTACTTAACCTGAATTGCTTCCATAAAAAAAAAAAATCCAGCTGTATAAATGGATTGTATGTAAAGAAATGTAAACAATGTAAGTCGCTCTGGATAAGAGCGTCTGCTAAATGCCTAAAATGTAAATGTAAAATATTCTTCTCTGTACGATTTTTGTGGTGTTGAAAGGAGCCAAGCTACACTGTCCCTGCATCCGTACAGGCTTCTCTCCAAAGGCACAGCAGACTGTACCTTAATACTATGCCCGTCAAAGGCAATGCACAACACCTGGGCAGATTATCAATAAACCTCACCTGTGTGTGTCTGAAGGCATCAGCTGTGCATGCCTGTAGGTGAGGCCATTGCTGTCCAAGGTCCTGAAGGCCTCACAAGCTTTTGAAAACAGCAGAACAAGTGACAGCAGCCAAAGAGGAAGAGCAGCCCACCACCTTCCCAGCAGCACACCCCTCTCTCTGATTACAAAACAGCAAAACAAAACAAAAAGTCTTATTCCAGTCATCTTGTATTGCTGAAAAAGATTTATAGCTTTTATATAAAAGGATATTGTTGATTGTTGTTGTGCATGTGGTGGAAAGTATTACTGCCTGAATAAGACATGAGTCAAAATGTGTTGCATGCTTTGCTTGTGCAGATATAGCTTTCTGAACTGTGTTACAGTTCGTCTGGGTAGGTTTTGGTAGTCTGTTCAGATCTCAGGGAACACGTGCCAACTTGCCAGCTGCCATACTGCCGTGAAGCCTTCTCATGTCAAACAGCTGAAGCTAAGGAGAGTTGAGCTTGGTTAGTACTTAGATGGGAGACCTCCTGGGGAAACTAAGTTGCTAGAGTGCCCCCTAGTGGTCCCAGTGTTCATGTTCCCATATTAAAACCAATGCTTGAGCAAAGGCTTGGGTGCACTGTGCTGTCCTTCGGATGAGATGTTAAACAAAGATTCTGACTAAATGTGGTCATTAAAGATCCTTTAATGGTACTTTTAGAAAGAGTAGTTTGGTTAACCCTGGTGTCCTGCTCAAATTCCTACAAAAAAACTGTCTCTCTACATCCTGTTGATACCCTGTTGATTGGCTACACAGTCCCTTGCATTCCCTACCCACTTTGACTCCCCAGGTCATTACTGTAAATGAGAGTTCTCAGTTGACTTAATACAAAATAAGTAGAAATATGTGTTTGCTTATAACAATAATCTTTTTATATTGGTAAAGTGTAACTGCTGCATAAAGAAAGCCTGCATTCAATCAACATTCATCCTTAACATTTAAATAAAGTTTTGTTTTTACATTTACATTTTACATTTTGGCATTTAGCAGACGCTCTTATCCAGAGCGACTTACAAGATGTGCATTAATATATGATAAGATCAATCGTTGGCAGCTGCATACCGTACCTATAACACAGGGAAGGAAAAGTTAGAGATTTTTTTGGCACAGTCAACAACATAGGTACATATTACAAAATGCAGTATTAAACATGAAAGCAGTGGTGATGACAATTAGTAAAAATGTACAGAGTCAGTGGTAGGGGAGTCTAAAGAGGTGGGATTTGAGTCTTTTGCAGAAGATGGCCAGTGATTCCGCAGTCCTGACCGAGTGGGGAAGATCGTTCCACCACTGAGGGGTCAGGACAGAGAAGAGGCAAGACCGTAAGGAGTGGGTGCCTGGGGTCCTAAGGGATAGGACAGTCAGTTTGCCAGAGGAGGCGGAGCGGAGGGGTCTGGCTGGGGTGTAGGGTGCGATGAGTGACTAGAGGTAGGAGGGAGCAGTTCCTCTAGCAGCTTGATAAGGAGTTGTGTGACCTCTTGGGTGAGGAACGGTCGGATCCTCTGGATGTTATGGAGGGGAATTGGCAGGTCCAGGTGATTGCTGCGATGTGGCCCAAGAAGCACAGCTGGTCATCCATGGTTACTCCAAGGCTCCTGGCAGACTGGGACAGAGACACTATGGAGCCTTCCACGGTGACTGAAGCATCAAGTGGCACTTTACAGCTGGCTCTTTACAAACAGTTTGGCAAGTTCATTTTTCACTCACTAAACTTTTTGTGAAGAAAAAAAAAGGATTTAAAAAAAATATATATGCTCTTATTTATCCGGGTGAAAAACCCTATTCAGGTTCACATTTTTAACCGCTTGACCACTTCTCCTCCCCTGTCAAGACATGCTGCCAAATGGAGACGCTCCAAGCAATCCTTTTCTCACCAGTTTGAGTTTGTTTTGTAGATTTTGTGGCCTGTGAAAAGTCTGTGGATCTGTTTTTGGATCTACTCTTCCCAACCCATGCCAGCCCCCTTTATTGTTCAGCATCATTAGTCTTTAGTTATATTTAGTACTATGTCTTGTTCTGGTCCCCATGTACTTTGTACTGTTTGTGTAGTGTCTCTAGAGTACTAATGAACATGATGAAATGGCTATTTGTAAGGCTCACAATTTTAGTGTGCACTGTAGCTGTCGGGGAGGTGTTGATGTGGTTTTGTGTAGGGTGGCAGTAAGGTATAATGTTTGGGGAACTAGGCTTGTAATGCAAAATTTGCATATTCAATTCTCAGTTGGGGCAATGCCGTTGAACCCTTAAGCAAGGTACTTAACCTGAATTGCTTCAGTAAATATCCAGTATGTAAATTAATTGTATGTAAAGAACTGCAAACTGGATAAGAGCGTCTGCTAAATGCCTGTAATGCATTCTCTAAATGCGAATGTTGTTATTCCATCGGTTCTGCGTTCTATTTTTTTCTTATAATAGTCGAATTATTACTTGAGTTCGTTTGCAGTGGGGTTTCTCCTCTATTTCTCATAGATGTAGATCTCATATATATATATGTGACAATAAATGAGAGTAGGCCTATAATGAGAGATGATAAACTGTCACATCTATCTTGCCACATTTTGGATGAGAAGTCCAAGTTAATTCCCTGTGATTTGACACTTCTGACCAGTTAGTGATGGACGGTATCGACACAGAGCTGTACTTACACTGATAATTATCGCGAGATGATCCTACCGCTTTGATTGCTAACGCAGTACCTGGATGGAAACGTCGCGATATCCCCCCTCCTTGCGTCCCTGAAATCGACGAGCAAGCTGGTGTCACCGTAGCGGAGGTAAGTGGAGATGCTCGTATCGATCAACATCAAAATTATTTAAATGTGACCTGTTGGGTAAAATCCAGAATTTCTAAATATTAGTCGGACGTCGACCTTGGTAGTGTGCCGTATTATTGTGGGTTTGGAATAAATCTTCGAGGTTTTCATGCCTAGCTAGCTACAACATCTAGCTTGCGAGCTATCGTAAGGGTATGGCATTGAAGCTGTTGGAAAAGGGGGTGGGGGATTCATATCAGGCACCGCTATGGTCATCTGCTGTAGCTGGATAATTGGCTATCTGTACGTTTTGTGAGTAGCTAGCAATGCGACATAGTGCTAGATCTCTGAAAAACTGCGATTAGCTAATTAGTTGTATATTATCAATAATAGCTCGCTACCTAACATTAGTTATATGTTAGGTAGCTAGCTATAGCCAATGTCGTATCACGCTTGCTAGTTATCCAGCAAAATTGCCTTACCTAGCAAGGTATCTAGCTTATCGTGGAGGTGTTCGATAATTGATCAAATGAGCTTAGAGCCAGCGATCACATAATTAGTTAAAGACACACGTGCATATATACTGTAGGTTGCAAGCTAGGCTGCTAGTTAGGATCAAGAGAAACATATTCATGTGAGTGCAGCTTGGACACTGATTGTAAGACATTACGGATTCGTGCATACGCGTGGTTTTTTGATGCTTCATGTGGCTAACTAGCTATATGTTTGTATAGATAGTTAGGCAAGAAAGGTTAACACACCTGAACTCGATTTTCACATTTGAAGTCATGGCTCCGAATTGTTCCCAAACATTTTAGTCATCATCACCAATGAACGGTGTCATCACCATGGACAGCGCAAACGAACGTAAATGTGATATAGAAATGCAATATAGTGAACTGGAATGTGTAGGAAATGAGAAAGGCGCTTCCATTAGCGATAATAATTAGGAAAAAAACCTATTCATTATCATAATAAAAGAAAAGATAATGTTTGAATGAGGGTGCTATACCGCATGTAGCTGACCAGTGAAGCTGTTGTCCCATGCTTTGAGTAATATCCTTTCATTATTTAGCTGATTAAACGCAGATGGGTTCAAACACCCAGTGAACTAATGATAGGATATAACGTTAAACCTCAGGTCCTTCAGTGTATATACCGCAATCATTTTAATTACTGGAGATGTCAAGTCTTGTTTTTCTTGAACTTGAACTATATGAACGATATTACTTGAACGATATGTCCTTGTGGTTGAGTCATCATCGACCAGTATCATCACATGGCTTAGCATCACCACATGAGCAGTGGGAATTTTACACCCTCCTGTTGTGTTGTGATTATGGATTTGTACCAGATGGGGACTGGGTAAAAGCCCCTTTTTACATTCTGAGCAACAAATTATAAATTCACAAAGGATTAAATAAAACCTTCATCTCATATGTGAACCCAAAGAAGGAAAAAAACATATTCAATTGACATATAGCCTGTGCAATTTTGTTCACATTTATTTCTAAGATATTTGAAATCCAGGCTGATTTATTTTATTGAATGGATTATAATTTCACGTCAGTGCTTTGCTAGCAAGCTAAAGGTTTCATGTTCTGGGTGATTCTACACATGTAGCTATTGCCTATTGTAGCTTTGGAAGGCATATTCATATATTCAATATATATATTTGGACTAACTTAAAACTCTTTCACTAAAGAAATTAGTCCTTCTCAGTCTGATTGCATTGGTGGCCAGACCTGTCAGGGTCCTGACACAAATGGCTCTCACATTTCCTGCTGTGTGAGGTTGTTAAGTACATAACTGTGTCAAAATCTTACACAAGCAATTTTTAAAATTGCCTACTCTTGCATGATAACATTAGTTTGGAACATAACAAGGCAAACAAAGTCCTATATGTAAATATGAGCACATTTGTTTCTTCTCTGTGAATGTAAAAATGAAAATAATTCCCTGTGACATCCTGCTTAAAACCTGAAGTTGTTCTCTGACTGTGCCTGGTTCTTTCTGTGTCTGAAAATCTTCATGATTCTTAGGTGTCAGATGACATTTTAGGTGTTTTTGAGAGACTGGTGTGGTGTGTCTTGCGCATCCCTGCCATGTCTTGAAAATGAATAGATGGGCCGAATCTTTGTTTCGTACTTTAGCAAAGTGATGTGTTTAATAATCACAGATAACCACATAGACCCCACACTCTGAGATGCACTGTGGCCCAGAGAGGGTAAGTGCATGAATATTAATTGTGTGTGTGCGCAATGTGTCTCTGCTTTTTGGTGGGACGTAAGGGGAAAAAAACTCCCAAAAAACAGATTGTGATTCAGCCTGGAGCTATGGCAGAATCACAGCTCTCTCTGTCTGTGTGTGTGTGTGTGTGTGTTGTGTTGTGTGTGACTGCGCACGTGTGTGGGTGCATGTGTGAGAGGGTGGCAGAAATGTTCTCGGAAAGCCAGAATGAGTTCATTGCTCTGTGTCACATGCTGCAGTTAAAGTGTTGACTTGTGAGAGTCGGCGCACAAGGTCTGTGGAGGAGGTCTGTGAGCTGGGTGATGGAGAAGCTTGGTGCATTGGTGTGGATCTTCATTAACTCGGAATCTTTCTTTCTCATCTCATGCAGAGAGAATTTTGCTTGCAGCTTGATGTTTGGAAACATACTGTTGAGGAAAACCTCAAAGACACTGTGGCTGTTGCTTGAATTCCTAGGGACACAAATGAGACACTTGGCAGTAGCAGTATTCTTGTTATGTCGAACAGGAACGAACCCAAACGCAGACACAGACAAGGTTTAGAATAAAGAGTGATGATTTAATAATAATAATAACAGAGGTAGTGGAAACGATGAGCTGGACAACGGAAGGGATGCACAGGAGGAGTGAAGGAGATGACTGGGCAGACAGGATGAGGGAACCGGAGGGCAAGCTAAGCGTGCAGGCAGGCAGGCAGGCGGGGCTGGCAGGACGGACGGACAAAGCTGGCAGACAGACGAGGAATGGACCGGGGTAGAGAGAACAACGATCTGACGATGAATGACTGGAAAACCGGGGTAGATATACTGCAGGGCTGATGATCTTGGTGGGAGGCTGGTGTGCAGGAACGGATGACGGGATGAGCAACAGGTGAGCATGATGAGGAGTAATGAGGGTTGATAATTGAATAATAGAAAATAATAAAACAATTAACACAAACAATCACGAGGGAGAAACAAGACAAAGGAAAAGACGAGACAGGAACAAAGGGAATGTGACAATTCTAAGATGTGGGTCCATTGATCCAGTGAATTAAAAAAAGCTGTTGGCTAAGTGGATAAACTATAAATTAATACAATGTAGCCGGCGCGTTGGTTTGGCAAGTTCTAAAGTAAAAACAAAATGTGCACCTTGGAGAACACAACACTATGTGATATCTTATCTTAAATGACTTTTTAAAATGATTTCATTAGCAACTTACTTATTAGTTAGTTGGTAGTGGCAAACTTGTCTTTCTCTAATCTAATAATGCCAGCCAGTAGTTTGCAAGCAAACTGGTCTGTCATGTAATGCACATCAGAATGGATTGGCATTTTATTTTTTTACATTATACGCCAAAATAAAATGTGCACAAATAGGATTCTTCTGCTTTCTTGCTTTTGCTGGCATTTGCGCACAGGATTCTGAGTGGCTTGGTTGGGTAATGTGCTCACCACGGGTGCTGGCTGAATCCTGTAGTCATGGGTTCAAGCCTTGGTCTTGGCTATGTCATTACTCAACTGTGATATTATCACTCAACTGTGCCCAAGTATCTGCAGAGGCCAGGCACAGTTGTATTCACCCCGCTGGGATAGGGTGGGTTTAAGTCGGCTGCATAGAGAGAGAAGGGGGAGGGAAGGTTCCATATTCTAAAGCAGTGGTCCTCAAAGCCGTGCCCATGGGCATTTTCATGCCCACAAGGAGCGTCTGTTGTGCCCGCAAAACATTTCACAACCTATCCTCGCCTCTGTACACATGGTGCATTCGACTGTTTTGCACACATCCTGACTTTAGGTTTCTTATAAAACATCTAGTCGGTAATTAATGTGTGAGTGTGCCCACCACTTTCAGGCGTGGGTTCAGTTATACCCATGGGCCACTGCTCTAAATGAAGACGAAAGCTTGTGCTGCCCCTTGATGCAGAACCAAGTAGGTGGAACAGATGGGAACAGTATCGCCAGTAACGCGATAAACATATGCGCTCCAAAAAAGTCTTAGCATAAGGTGCGCAGTCAAAGTGGCATATAAGAATTGAGAATTGAGGCACTTATTAGATGCTCCAAAAAAAAGAAGTGTAACGGTTTATTTAACCATGAAGGTTGGTTAACGTCTCGACCCTTGGGTCTTCATCAGAACAGTATCGCCACCAGCGGTGTCTGTAATAATTTTGTATATTTTTAATTATTTTATCCAGACCGCGAGCCCCACCACACGAGCACAGCCCTGCCGAGGACCCACAGCCTTTTCCCAGGAGCCACCGCCAAACCATTAATCCAACCCCCCCGCCAATCCAAACACTCATCGGGACCGTTGCAGGAAAGGCACGACCAGTCACCAGCCGCCATGGGAAACATTTTTGGGAACCTGCTGAAGAGCCTCATCGGGAAGAAGGAGATGCGGATCCTGATGGTGGGGCTGGACGCGGCCGGGAAGACCACCATTCTCTACAAGCTGAAGCTGGGGGAGATCGTCACCACCATCCCCACCATCGGTACACGCTGCCGCTCTCTCAACCACCAGGGGTGGTTCTTCTCTCCATTATATTACATTACATTTATTACATTACAGGCATTTGGCATTATGCATTATGCAGTAAGTCCAATCATTTTACGTGATTGTGATACTGATAAGCTCATGAATGAAGACCTTTTCCTGTGGCCCTGTATAAAATGTTGACTGTGGTCTCTTCCACGACTGAAATGGCGTTGGTATACAATTACCTGCTGTGCTCGCTTTGTAGGTGAGAGTGGCACAGCAATTGGGGATTTCAGTTTTGGGGCAAAATAAGAGAACATTTTAAACCGATTTACTTTTGCGTCAGAACAATTTTCAGGTCAATAAAGCCCTTGGATTTGACAAATTCTACGGAGTAGGGATGGGCAATATATATCGAACATTCCAATATACTGGACACACACACACACACACACACACATATATATATATACAGTGCTGTGAAAAAGTATTTGCCCCCCTCCTGATTTCTTCTATTTTTGCATATTTGTCACACTGAATGGTTTCAGATCGTCATACAAAATGTAATATAAGACAAGGAGAAACCGAGTAAACACAAAATACAGTTTTTAAATGACAATTTCATTTATTGAAGGAAAACAGTTCTCCAACACCCATATCACCCATGTGAAAAAGTAATTGCCCCCCTGAACTTAATAACTTTTACACCTTTAGCAGTAACAACTGCAACCAAACGCTTCCTATAATTGAAGATCAGTCTTTCTCATTGCTGTGGAGAAATTTTGGCCCACTCTTCTTTGAAGAATTGCTGTAATTCAGGGACATTGGAGGGTTTTCGAGCATTAACTGCTCGTCTAAGGTCCTGCCAGAGCATCTCGATGGGGATCAAGTCAGGACTTTGACTAGGCCACTCCAAAACCTTAATTTTGTTTCTTTTGGGCCATTCTGAGGTGGACTTGCTCTTGTGTTTTGGGTCATTGTCCTGCTACATAACCCAATTACGCTTCAGCTTCAGATCACGGACTGATGACCGGACATTCTCCTTCAGAATTTTCTGGTAGAGAGCAGAATTCATGGTTCCTTCAATGATGGCAAGTCTTCCAGACCCTGAGGCAGCAAAGCATCCCCACACCATCACACTACCACCACCATGTTTGACTGTTGGTATGATGTTCTTATTGTAAAATGCTGTGTTTGCTTTATGCCAGACATAACGGGACCCATGTCTTCCAAAAGGTTCCACTTTTGACTCGTCTGTCCACAGAACATTCTCCCAAAAGGCTTAGGGGTCATTGTGGAGGACGTCGGTCTCGGCCACGTGGGAGTGGCATGGTTGCCTGTGTTTCATGTGGTAGAGGCTTTTGGAGCAGTGAGACTTTCCGGGGGCAGGTTTGGCACTCTCACAGGGTGTGAGAGTGAACTGTCGCCCGGAAGGGAGCTCCAAAGGCCATAATTGGTTTAATTATTATTTGATGATTTAATTGGTGTCAGTCAGTCAATTGATATGGAAGTCAATTGGCTGATTGGGTGTCTGTGTGAGTATGTGAGTGAATGATTGTGATTGGGTGATTGCCTCACGAGTCCCACCTGAGCTGGGCAGAAACTAAGCCTATTTAAGAGCAGGTGGGGCGAGTGGGGAATCAGTCAGTCTTGTCTTGATGTGTGTGCGAGTGCGATGTTGAATGTTTGTGGAGTTTTGTGTGCGTTTGTCAAAGGTGACTGAGTAGAGTGCTTCCTGTGTAAGTGGGGAAGAGGGAGAGGGGGTGCACTAAGAGTGTCCACCTCTCTCCCTCGGTGTGATTATGGAGGAGCGAGAGGGTGCCCTGGAAGAGGGTCTGCCTCTTGCCCTCGGTTTTAGTAAAAGAGAGCTTGCACTCGACAGTGGAGAGTGTTTCTGAGCAACAGCCCAAGAACTCACTGAAAGAGTGGAGTGTCTTGGAGCTGGTTGAAGAACTCTCACTGTGGGGAGTGGCGAGTGTCTCTGTATGAATGGGTGGGAAGCACTTGAAAGGTCACTGGATATGTGTGTGCCTGAGGAGGTTCCAGGGGAACTCCGGAGGAAGAGGCGCGGTGTCCCGTAAGTTTGGTTATTTTAACTTGTTATTTTAGTTTGTTGTTTTTACCTGAAAGCTTTGCGGCGAGTAGGGTGAAGATTTTGTGTCTGTGTTTGTGTTGGTCTTTGTTATATTTTAACCTGCTACTCCCACTGTCTCTCTCCCATGTCTGGGGGGAGAGACAGAAAAATGAATAAATAAAATCCGGTCCGTAGACCGACAAACTCCACTCCGTGTCTCCTCGCTGCTCTGTTCCCGTTCAGGGTTTGTCATGGGGCGTGTGACCGTCATCAATGTGTTTTTTTGCAAATGTGAGACGAGCACTCATGTTTCTCTTACTTAGCAGTGGTTTGCGCCTTGCAACACTCCCGTGAATTAAAGTTTTGCTCAGTCTTTCTTATTGTTGAATCATGAACGCTGACGTTAGCTGAGGCTAGAGAAGCCTGCAGTTTGATTGAGTAACTAAGGGGGAAATAACTTTTTCACACAGGGCCAGTTGGTTTTGGATAACTTTTTTCCTTCATTTAAAAACAGAATTTTGTGTTTACTCCGGTTCTCCTTGTCTTATATTACATTTTGTATGAAGATCTGAAACCATTCAGTTTGACAAATATGCAAAAATAGAGGAAATCAGGAGGGGGGCAAATACTTTTTCATGGCACTGTATATATATATATATATATATATACGCTACCGGTCAAAAGTTTTAGAACCCCCCATTTTACAGTTTTTACTGACATTTAAGCAGTTCAAGTCCAGTAAATAAACTGAAATGGTACAAAGGTAAGCGGTAAAATGCCAGAGGTTAAAAAAAACTTTAAAAAAAGTTTAGGTTACCAAAAACTGAAAAATAATGTCAATGTTTTGGCAGTGAGTAGTTTCCTACACCATCAAAAGGCACTTGGAAAGTGGAGGAAACTGACAGGAAGAGGTCTGGCAGACCCAAAGCCACAACAAAATCGGAAGACAAGTTTCTGAGAGTCAACAGCTTACGGGATAGGCGGCTCACAAGACAACAGCTTCAAGCACAGCTTAACACTGGTCGAAGTAAGGAAGTCTCAGTTTCAACTGTGAAAAGAAGACTTCGAGCTGCAGGTTTGACAGGTCGAGTGGCAGAAAGAAAGCCATTGCTAAGATGGCAAAATAAGAAAAAGAGGCTTGCCTGGGCCATGAAGCACCGCCAGTGGACTACTGAAGGCTGGAGGAAGGTCTTATGGACCGAAGAATCAAAATTTGAAATCTTCGGTTCATCACGCAGGGTTTTTGTACGCCGTCGAGTAGGCGATAGGATGGTTCCTCAGTGTGTGACACCAACTGTCAAACATGGAGAAGGAAGCGTGATGGTCTGGGGCTGTTAACCCACGTTAACATTACTTGTTCCATGAAAAGGGCCTTTTTTATAACTCTGAAATTTACATTATTTTTCCGTTTTTGGTAACCTCCACTTTTTTTTTAACCTCTGACAGTTTACCGCTTACCTTTGTACCATTTCAGTTTATTCACTGGACTTGAACTGCTTAAATTTCAGTAAAAACTGGAAAATGGGGGTGTTCTAAAACCTTTGACCGGTAGTGTATATATATATTTAAATTATTAAACTACAGGCTCCAGCTGCAGTGCTCCTTGCATGGGGTGTGAGTGGCATGGCAGGCAACTGATATGGATGATTTTTTTAGTTTGAAGTGACCTAGTTTGCTGTTTGTTGTCTTTCCAGCGCCTGTTCTCTTTTTACCGTTTCAGGCTTCAACGTGGAGACGGTGGAGTACAAGAACATCAGCTTCACTGTGTGGGACGTCGGTGGGCAGGACAAGATCCGGCCCCTCTGGAGGCACTACTTCCAGAACACGCAGGGTGAGCCGATCTATCGATCTTAATGCGGAGCTCATAGAAATCGCTCCCCCAGACAGCGAAAATCCTTATCGATCCGAACCTGATTGATCCAAAACCTGATCGGTCCAAAAGCCTGATTGATCCAGCCATCACCTTTACATTTACATTTAGCAAATGCTCTTTTCCTGTTTAGACAAGTAAACGAATCTAACAAGGCTAGAAGAATGGTACTTGACCCAGAAAATGTGTAAGTCATAGACAAGTCTGAATCAGTTCTTGCAGGGACAAGATCAAGTGCTTAAACATTTTATACATATATACGTATATATACACTACCGTTCAAAAGTTTGGGGTCACCTTCCATCTGGACTATGGCTAATCGGGCACTCCTTCATTCTTCAGCAAGATAAAGACCCGAAACACACCTTGAAGTTGTGCAAGAACTATCTGGTGAAGGAGGAATGTGAACAACAATACAAACTAAAGACCTGGCCTTCCCAGTGTCCAGACCCCAATCCCATAGAACTTGTATGGGATGAATTGGACAGAAGAATCAAAGCAAAGCAACCCACATGTGTCTCTGGGAATTACTGCAGGAGAGCTGGGAAGACATGTTGGGTGGTTTCCTGCTGAGACTCATTAACTGAATGGCCTGTGTTTGTGAGGCTGTTATCACAGCAAAGGGTGGGTATTTTGAGGAATCCAAGATTAAATTTCAATTCAGTTTTCTTGAACATTGCTTTGATGTTCCTTTTGTTTATTGTTAGGTGTTTTTTGTCATTTTCAAGTATTTACAGAAACTTATACGGTGTAAAACTTTGTCAATTATGAGATAAACATAGTTTCCAGCAGGTGTACTCAAACATTTGACTGGTATATATACATATAAAGTCAAGATAGTAGTTACATCTAGAGTCAGTTGTGTGAGTTTTCTGTCATAGCGAAGTTATTGTGCTGTTTTCAGTTACAGTTGTAAGCAACTGAAGTGGCGCACTGCCAGCATTGTACGTGGTGATGTTAGGCTAGTTGTGCGAGCTTGCGCTCGTGTGACTCGTTGCCCCTTCGTCTCTCCAGGCCTGATCTTCGTGGTGGACAGTAATGACCGGGAGCGGGTGAACGAGGCCCGTGAGGAGCTGATGAGGATGTTGGCGGAGGACGAGCTGCGAGATGCTGTGCTCCTCGTCTTCGCCAACAAGCAGGTACCCCAAACCACTCCATCCCTCTATCACTCCCTCCCTCCATCGCTCCCTCCACTCCATCTCTCTTTCCCATCACTCCCTCTCTCCATCACCCCATCACTTCCTCCATCCTTCCATCACGCTATCACTCCCTCCGTCCATCACCCCATCTCTCCATCCCTCCATCACTCTCTACACTTTAAAATTCCCGGCCCTCCATCCCTCCATCACTTCCACTATTCTGTCATCCTCAACACTCTCCACTCTCCCACCCCCTCAACTGCCAGTGTTTGTTGAGCCCCTCTCATTTACTATGTGCATGTGACTCACTGTTATTATATCTCTCACCCTCTCTCTCTGCCTCTCTCTCTCTCCCTCCCCCTCTCACTCTCTGCCTCTCTCTCTCTCCCTCCCCCTCTCACTCTCTGCCTCTCTCTGTCCCTTCCAGGACCTGCCGAACGCCATGAACGCGGCCGAGATCACGGACAAGCTGGGCTTGCACTCCCTCCGCCACCGGAACTGGTACATCCAGGCTACCTGCGCCACCAGCGGGGATGGCCTGTACGAGGGCCTGGACTGGCTAGCCAATCAGCTCAAGAACAAGAAGTGAGGCGGGCCCAGAGGGGGCGGAGCTGGGGTTAGGGGGGCGGGGGAGGAAGGAAGTCATTTTTTTGTTCTGTTTTCAAGGGTATGGGAGGGAGGGCTGGATCGGGGCCTCGGAAGATAATATATACACACCCCCTAACCCCCAACACACACACACACACATATACACACACACACATACATGCTTAAAGGTCACTTCCTCCTAAGGTTTGCCTGCATACTCCTTCAGAAGACAACAGGAACTTTAGGTGCGACTTGGCAGCTCCTGTGATTGGTCAATCTGCCGCCTAATGTGGCTGAGGCCGAAAATTCTGCTTTATTCAGATATTTTCCCCTTCCTTACTTTCTCACAAATTGCTGCTTAATTTGGCACCCTGTACGGTAACCTAAAATGCAAATACATAAAAAGTAATATGATAACACTGAATCCCTGCATTGGAGGTGAATACAGGTATAGTATAACTTGCGTGAGTGTCTTTTGTTAGGGGGATCTCAGGCTTTCCCAAACCTGGGCCTGCAGAAGCCTGCAGTCTTTTTTCCAATCTTTTCTGGAAATGATTAGTTGAATATGAATGATTCCCTCAATAACATGGCTGTTGTGTTTGTTTGCAACAGACACTAGTGTGCAATCCATGCTGTTATCTTGCTTTTCAAATGAATCGTGCCATGTTGTTTCAGGGCAGTGGATATAACTGAGCATATGTCAGAGGTACGTGCGTTACTCATGACCTCCTCGTTGATGTCTGACTGTGAAGTCTGTAACCCTGCTGTGAGAAAGATGCAATCCAGAATCGAAAATCAGAAAGGGTTACTGGTAACATTAAGTTCATTTTTAACCATCTCATTAATACAAACCTCTCTATATATTAGTGTACAACAACCTCTGCTCTTTACATTTACCTGAAAGAGAGCATAGGATATACAGGGTACCAATCACTTATTCTGTGACTATACTGTCAGTTTACTTTTTTCTCTTTTTTTCCCATAAGGGTATTTTAGTTTTTTACCTTTTACAATCTCCACTTTGCAATTTTTGAGCAAAAAATACAGCAAAAAAAATTCAGCACCACTTCACAAACTCCAGAAAGTTCCAAAAAGCAACGCACAGTGTGTGAAGACAGGAGGGACAGTGTCAGGTTAGCACGCTGGCGGGAGACCACCAAAACACCTGCCGTTTTATCACTCAGCATCCATGAGGGGGATAGTTATTTATTTTTCTTGTGGAAAGCTTATCTCAAATCAAGCTGGGTTGAAATTAGACCACCGAGCCAACCGAACAAACGCGTATCTGCCAACGTCACGTATGCAGTGCTGCCATCGTGTTTCTGCTTTGTGCTGCGCAGGTCGATGTTTAGTCAGAGACCCTTATCCAGTACAACAGGGCTCCAGTGTCCGCAACAAACCCCTTTTGTTATTTCACAGTTGGGAATCACAGACTTCACGCCTTTTCTGTCGTATTGATTTTTAAGTGTTGTTTTCCCGCAGTCGTGACCCCAGTCTTTTCAGATTAGTTCTCCCTGATGTCCATCCCCCAGTCGCCTCGTTTCCGTTTTGTACAGACTAGGCAACCCGTCGACTTACTCTGTGAGCTTTTCGGTTTCATTCACGAATATGACTTAATTGCGAACAGTTGTTCTTTGGTGAGTTGATTTTGCATAACCTGTAAAGATGAATGAAGTGTGAAGCCACAATTATTTATGTTGTGTTTTCTTGAGTCTTTGGGCACGCTGATGCAAATGCAGTTTGCGCACAAGCAGGAGCTCGCCCGTGCATCTGCACATGGAACTACCCACATGGCTGCGGAAATAGAGCACACCAAGGTTGCCAGATTGGATGAATTTATTTCAAACGTATGGCGAGGTTTATGCTTCAGAGGAGGGGAAAACATTTAGACAATGAGTCATTGTCTGATGGGGAACATTTTTTAAACGGAAATATGGGTGGAAAAGAGTCAAATAACAAGCGTCTGGCAACACTGGAACAGGCCCGTCACGTGGAAACTGCTCCCTGGCCAATGGCACGGTAAAGCAAACCGCTCTCGCTTATGTAGTCACCTGCTGCCCCCTTTTCCCCTTGCCCACGTTGTGCCCTCGCCTGCTCGGTAGGTGGACAGACAGCCAGGCTACACAGACGGCACTTGCAGAACTGGCTCAACTCACACTGTGAAAAAACTGACAAGATTGCATGCCCTGCCTGTGACTAGATAGATGTAGGTGTTTTGGGAGCTGACTGCATGTGCTGTAGAGACACAGGGCTCGTATTGCATGTCCCTTGCTTGTCCTGCCGGCCTGATAGATAGACGTGTGGATGTACATTCGTGCTGCTTTGTCCTGCCCTCTTTCGAAGCCTGCATGAGCCGCAGCATGTGAGGTACATTGGGGGCTGTGCAGAGATCAGAGATTTGGGGGGGGGGACATTGTGTTGTGGTGAGTCTTGGAACCCTCCCGTTGTCGTCCACACCCTCAATGGAAATGGAGTGGTCCTTTGTTGGAGAGGGATGATGGGGGGGGGTTGCGCCCTGCTACGGATCACTTAAATGACAGCCCATCTGTCTACCTGCGCCACCCACTCCCCAAGACACTGTTTATTTATTTATTTATCGGCTTACACAGTAAGTACCAGACATAAAGGAATGCCGTACTATCATTATACAGTTTGACGTGTTCGAAATGTCGAAGCCTGAATTAGGCTTGACACGTGAGCGGTGTTGCTGAAGCTTGAGATAAATATTGAATAAATAAATTAAGTAAAGTGGGAAAAATCACTCTAAGGGGCACAGAGGGGGCATGATTAATTTGGGGACAATGTCCTCATATTGTTATATAGCCCTGACATTACCCTGACTCCTTTAAAAATAAAAATAAACTTGGGGGTGGATTATGTAACTTTATGTACTGTATGTTTACTTTGATTGTATTTGAACTAGACACATGCTAACCAGTAAGGAACAACTTACACATAAACATATCTACACACAAGAGTGTAACATTCCACTTATCTAGTATTGGCAGGAGCCTGGGCAATGGTGATGATCGGGAGAACCGTTTTTGTGGGTCTGTACACATCAACCAATTTAGCAAACCCACCTTCTGGCTGTGTGGGAAAGCCATGTTTGGAATCTATATTAAATCTAGTTTAGTGGTTTAATTTTTTGTGGCCTTATTTTGATAGTGTCGTAGGGTTGAGTTTGTTCTCTTATGTTGTTATTGGTTTGCAGGTTGAATATTGACAATTTTTTACAGGCGGAATTTGTTGTTATGAAATGTATTATTGTTTTTGTTTACTTATTTATTCATTTATTTATTACCCATTTTCCTGTTTACAAGTTGTGTTTGTTCCTCCGTGTGAGACAAGTCTGCAAGGATTTCTACTTTCCCGCCATTCGACTCCTGTGTTTTTAAGAGCACTTGATTATAATTTTTTGGTTGTAGATTCAGTGTTTTCAGGTCAAAGGATTTTTTGATGGATAGACTGTGTCCGTGACAAAAAAAAAGCAACAAAAAAAAAGAATGACCATCAAGGTGAACCGATGAAGAATTACTCCGTAACGTAATGAAGACATAGTAAATGCTGTCATCTATGGAGTCACGACTTTGACCCTGTGACTATAAAATATAATAGCTGCTGTGTTGAAAAATAAACCTGTTTTCCTCATGACCTGTTCTAAGGCTGTGTAGCTTCTGTCATAGAGGTGGGAGATGGGGTGGGGGCGTGGAGCGAATCAGAAATGACACTTCAAACACAGCCTCGAGCACACCAAGGCAGGTGTTCCCTTAATACGCGAGGTACTGTCGTTTCTGTGATTTTAATCTTCAACTGTGCATGACGCGCAGCGAGCTGAATCTCTTGTGATCAAAAGTAAAATAAACAACCTCTCTCACTAATGAATGAGAAAAATGTATCCATTATTTATACAGTGAGATGGGGCGAGACGCCAGGGCAGGGTAAGTATAACCGTCTCAAGAGTAGGAGTGCTGATCTAGGATCAATTTTCCCCTGTCCATATCCAAACCTTATCCATTATGAGCTGAAAGGCAAAGCTGATCCTAGATCAACACTCTGAGATGCTCTGTACATACGGGCCCAGGTCATGGATGGATGCTAAAGCATACTTGTAACTATGCACTGTACAGGTGAAATGGCACCACCTCGTGGAGAGAGGGTGTTTAGCAGGATTATCACACTTAGGTGGACTCCCTGTCCTTCCCACAATGAAAAGAGGCCAACACTGCTCACTCCTGTCTGACAATAGGTGGTGGTTTGAACATCAGAGGCTCTGGACAACCCCAGGCCCGGAGAGCCAAAGGGTCTGCTGCTGCTTTTTGTTTTCACCTTCAAGTCAGCAACCAATTTAGACCCAAGAAACCAGGTGAGCTGAGTTAACTGTGTATTCAACTGCTTGAAATGATTCATTAAGTGCTGATGCTAAACAATGAAAGCCAGTAGACCCTGTGGCTCACCGGGACCAGAGTTGGGGAGCCCTGCTTGAGTTCCTTTGCACTCTCCAAGCCTGTGCGGCACAGTAGTATAGTGGTTAGGGGACTGGGCTTGTAACTCAAAGGTTGCAGGTTCGATTCCCAGGTGGAGCACTGCCGTTGAGCTAAAGGTACTTAACCTGAATTGCTTCATTAAATATCCAGCTGTATAAATGGACTGTATGTAAAATAAATGTAAACTGCGTAAGTCGCTCTGGATAAGAGCGTCTGTTAAATGCCTACAATGTAAGTAAACACTCTGAAGGAGGTTCCTGTATGAACTAACATTGGGGTGTGCCAGAGAGGGCAGCCAGGAGTCGGCAGTACAATACAATTTACAATGTAGTTATTTGGCAGACACTTTTATCCAAAGCGACTTACAAGAGTGTATTAATATGAGCTCGGAGCTCATCGCTAGAGCTATCAAACTATAAGTTGCCAGTGGTGGCAGGCTGGCAGGCAGTGTAGTATAATGGTTAGGGAACTGGGCTTGTAACATTAAGGTTGCAAGTTCAATCCCCAGGTGGGACACTGCCGTTGTACCCTTGAGCAAGGTACTTAACCTGAATTGCTTCAGTTAATATCCATCTGTATAAATGGATTGTAAAGAAATGTCAACTGTAAGTCGCTCTGGATAAGAGCGTCTGCTAAATGCCTGTAATGTAATGTAATGTAATAAGTTACAGTCTAATCATTGACATTGCAGACGTTCGTGCCACAAAACCTGTCATACAAAGGGAAGGGAAAGGTTATTATATTTATTGTTTTTTTATACAAATTGAGGTAAAGTCTGAAAAGGTGAGTTTTCCTTTCCTGCTGCCCTGACCAATCGGGGAAGGTCATTCCACCGTCTAGAGATGAGGGCAGAGAAGAGGCGGGGCCATAAGGAGTGACTACCAGGTCTGCAGAGAGGGGACAGTCGGCTGCCTAGTGGCAGAGGGATCTGGAAGGGGTGTAGGACGTGATCTGAAGTGACTGAAGGTAGGAGCAGTGCCCCTTGTGGCCCGGTGCGGCAGCCCCAATGACTTGAACTGATTGCGAGCTGCAACCGGGAGCCAACGGAAGAGCGGTGAGAAGTGGAGTGACGTGTGAGAATTGCAATAACAGCGTGTGAATAGCTCAGTGGAACGTAACCGCGACCTGTTGCATTCCCTTGCATTCAGTCTATTAAAAATATTTCGAGATCTTCACCTGTAGTAAAGAACATGCCGTTCTTCCCCTTTCGTAATCTCCAGGAATGTTCTGAGACTGCATGTATCCAGTGATGTCACTATGATGGATCCTCCAGAGCACAGGTACTGCCTACTGCCAGGGGTCCCCAACCCTGGTCATAGAGAACCACAGGGTGTGCTGACTTTTGCTCTTAGTCAGCACTTAATTGACCAATTAAATCATTTGATTACATGGTTAACTCACCTAACCTGGTTTCTTGGGTCTAAATTGAGTTGCTGGTTTTAAGGTGAAATCAAAAACCAGTAGACCCCGTGTAGACATGGGGTTGGGGACCCCAGGTCCACACGTATCCATCCATGATATCCGACATCTTCAAATGAATCATTCTGACCATATTTCCCGCAAACCACAGTGGGTAATTTATCCTTATGTACTGCCATTGGTATAATGGGTTATCAGTTGTAAGGAGTAACTAGTTCACTGTAAAGTGATGGAATTAAGATGGAATATCATATTTCTTAAACAGTTTTTTTCCCCTGGATTTTATTTGAATGACCTCACAAATGTGGAATTCCCATACGTATTTAGTGGCCTGTCTCATCGCCGCAACGTCCTCCATTGACGTGGGAGAGCGCAGACAAGCGAGTGCAGTCCTTCCGAGGTGCGTTTTGCCAGCCGCCGCTTCCTCTCAGTCCGCAGCGTGTCAGCTGAGGAGTGCGCCACAGGCTCAGAGCTGTGAGGTCACTGTATCTCAGGAGTGCACCCAGGTAGCAGTATGCCCAGGCGATTAGAGGTGCACGATGAGACGGGGACAAACCCTCCTTCCCTGGGCACACACAAAGTGAGAAAAAGTGCAGTTTCACTTCTCCTGAAGGGGCACGGCAATGGTGCTTTCCTCAGGTTCAGAGAGAGCTTGCACAGGAAAGCTTGCACAGGTGCCGGGCAAAAACAGAAATGTAAAAAGCAAAGGAGTGCCCTTGACGCTGTTAGATAGCTCCCAACGTGATTTAAGGTGCTAGACAAAGACAAAGTTTGGTATTCGTCTTGTCTGTACTGGCACCTTAAATCACGTTGGGAGCTGTCTAACAGTGTGTGGGCACTCCTTTGCTTTTTATAGGTGCTTTCCTCTTTGTAGATTACATTTTTTATTTATTTTAAATGTTATTTTTGTGGTTGCAAGATGTACGGGTGAGGCGGAGGGGGTAGCATGTAGTGATGGGACAATGAGGTGTCGTGAAACCCAAAATGGGCATAACTACCTCATGCTATCAGCGACACACTGGTTTGAAATAATTGTTGTTTTTCAGTGGAGAGGACTATGTTTTGATTGGTTCAAACAAGTCAGTGATTGACAGATCATTATTGTCCCACCTATTATGGGGTTCCTGAAACCTCATTCTTCCATCACTAGTAGGATGTTCTAAAATGGACACTGTAGGAAGGACCTCACTGCAAAGGATAAGGTGGATGGAGCGTAATCTCCAGCTACAATAATTATTTACTACTATAATGTATTGACCGCTTCTATTTGGCCACAAGATGTCGCCATACACCCTCTGATTGTCAGCCTATTCTCCAAACCATGCACCTGAATGAGTGTAAATTCAAAGATTTGTTGTGGTCTAGATTAGAATTCATAAAATAGGCTCGCACAGGATATTTACATTTTTACAGAATATTTCATAGGGAAAATATAATTCCTTAAAGTCTCAGTGCTGTTAAAAATGCCATTCGCAATATTAAATTACCGCATGGACTGACAGAAAGATGCTTTCATACTCAAGGTGTTGTTAATGCTCAACCAGCAGCAGTAGTTCTGAATTTCTGCCCCTTGGCTTCCTGCTTGAAAATAGTCAAAAGAGGGAGGTGTTTGATTGTATAGCATGACGTCATTCTATGAATTCCCATTTTAAAGGGTTGACTGTTGTCAACAGCTTACACAATGCCACACCTCTTGTACCCAAAAATATTTTTTATGTATTTATATTTGACCTGGCTACAGACCAGCTGCTAAGCTAATATCAATGAGTGATGATATGATTTTGAACCCTTTGGCCTGTTTCCAGACTGCCTGAGTGTCAGTTTGGATTTAATATTTTTGTATTTCTTAAGTTGTTAATCATCTCTTTTAAATAGCAATGACATGTATGCGTATATTTGCTGCAGTTCACAATACAAGAAAGACAAACGGCACATAACATTGATTGATCACAGCTTTCTCTCTTTCTCTCGCCTCTCGTTTTCTCTCTCTTATCTACATATGCACTTCTCTTAATAGATTTTTTCTACAAACCTCTCTTTTTCATTACTATCAAATGTATCAATATTAGTTTGATGAAAGATTGTGTGGAGAAAAACAACATTGCTGACAGGATTACCGGCCGTAATTATTTTGAGAAAAACAAAATTCCATCTGCCGTTTTCTTTTTGTTGTCATTGCGTTGACATTCTGTAGGTCAGGTCATTTATTCTTTCGAAATACCAAGATGTTCTGTGTGAGCAGTTATCAGTGTTTGTCTCCTCAATCACTGCCAACTTCAGACTCGATGCACTGGAACAGCTTGTTTCAGGTAACCGGTTCAGTGATCAATCACGCAAGCTTTGTTTGCATATAGCTGAGGCTCTGAGTCAACTGGCAGAGATTATCTTGGTCTTTGTTTCACTAAACTTGTATTTCCACTCCTATGCAATGTGCGTGTTTGCGTGTACGTACGCATGTGTGTGTGAGTACATGCATGTTTGTCTGCATGTGTGTGACCTTGTGAGTGTGTATGGGTCTGGGTTTATGTGTGGTTTTGTTTGTGTGTGTGTGTGTGTGTGTGTGTGCATGGGTATGTGTGCGTTGGTGTGTATGTTTGTGTGATTACATGCATATATGTCTATGACGTGTACATGCTTGTATGTGTGTGTGTTTGTGTGAGTACATCTGTGTGCTTATGTCACACCCCTCCTTCTCCTACTTCATTGGCTACCTGTTACAGCTAGTTCAAAACCTTGGTGTTAGCCTGCACTCCACCATATCTCCAATCAATCTTGAAACCATACACAGCAGACAGATCACTCCATTCCACAACCTCAAGGCGACTGGCTGTCCCTCCCCTGCATGGTCGCTCGTACCAGCCATGATGCCTGTCTGTTCTGGCCCCTCAATGGTGGAATGAACTTCCCACGGTGGTCGGGACAGCAGAATCACTGCTCCCCGTCAATCCCATCCCAACCCACTAACACTTGCTATTTAATTCATTCCAGTGATTTTTATGGGATTGCTAGTAATCACTTACATGTGTTGTTTTACCTGACCCTGGCCACCTTCAAGCGACGACTGAAGACTCATCTCTTCAGGGTGCACCTCTCCCCGTAGTCCGGTTTTTGTTAACTTAGGGGCATAGTTGCTTAGTTTACACGTCTACTTGTGTATGTATTGTACTAGGCTTAGGCATTATTTTCTGCATTGATTGCTTTATTGCTACCTCTGAATTGTGGCTACAGATTTACCTACAGGGTCCTAGTTTAACTATGTGGTTGCTCCTAGCACCCAGGAATTGTACTTCCCACTAGGATGGCTTTCAGCTAAACTGTTCTTGACTACGGTTAACACTTTGTTGTACGTCGCTCCGGATAAGAGCGTCTGCCAAATGCCTGTAATGTAATGTAATTATTTGGGTATTGGTTCTAGGTTGGCATAGTTAAACCCCATTATTACTTTAGTGATGTTACACATACTCTCTGGTCTGGGGGTGTAGTTAGCCAGGTCTATATTGCTGTTTCTCATGTGGATGCATTTGCAAAATAAAGGAAACACCAATCAATACCTGAATATTTATAAAGTAATAATGGGTTGGGCTGCCTTTTGCCTTCAGAACAGCTTCAATCCTTCTTGGAATGCTGTTGTACAAACTTTGAACTGTTTCTAGTGGGATATTGGACCATTCTTCAAAAAGGAAAGCCTCCAGTTCTTTGAGAGATGAAGACAGCGTAAATGTAGTCTGCACACTATGTTCCAGAACTTCCCATAAAGGTTGAATGATGTTTAGATCTGGTGATTGGGGAGGCCATGGAAGGTGTTTGACTTCATCCTGGTGTTCATGAAACCACTTTTGAATCCATTTAGCAGTGTGTATGGGGGTGTTATTGTCTTTGGGAACATCTTGAGGAAACAATGTTTGCACCATAGGGTGCACCTAGTCACCTAAAATGGCTTTGTATTTCTTGGCCGTAATTCTACAATGCAGAGTAATAATCAGATCCAATGACTCCCACGATGACTTCCCATATCAAATGGCATATATAAATGGCTTATACATATCAGATCAGACCACCATATTTAACTGGAACAGTTGGGAACAGGAAATGTGGGTTGAAAG
This sequence comes from Aldrovandia affinis, assembly GCA_029706075.1. Taxonomy (NCBI): domain Eukaryota; kingdom Metazoa; phylum Chordata; class Actinopteri; order Notacanthiformes; family Halosauridae; genus Aldrovandia; species Aldrovandia affinis. The sequence goes on from JAINUG010000055.1 coordinate 976,810, forward strand.
CTTCCTTTGGCTTTCCCCAAACATAAACCTGTCCAGATGTAAGTAAAATAGTAAAACTCATCAGCCCATAATACTTTCTTTCACTGCTCAGAAGTCCAAGTTTTGTGCTCATTACACAAGGTTTCCAAAAGTTGTTTCTGAATTTTGCCGTTTCTGTGACTGAGGCACCTTCAATTCGGACACCAACTCACCAACTATTGGACCTTTTTCAAAATCTGTTAGATCTCTCAGGTTGCTTTAGAATCTCACATATTAAAATGTTTATTTTAAAACATATTTTGTAGCATAAACATATTGGTAATTAGTATGGATATGAGCATCTGCTAAATTGATTTAATGTGTTTGTATTGGTATGTACTTGTGTGTGTGTGTGTGTGCGTGAGTGATTGTGTGTGTCTGTGTTTATGTGTGTAGGCCTACATGTGTTTATACATGTGTGTGGTGCATCTGTGTACATGTGCGAGAAAGTGTGCGTGCATTTGCGTGTACAAACACGTATCCGCCCAGTTGTATTTTTGCCCGTGACCTTTCGCGTATATTCTTGTTGGCGTTCATTTGTTTGTTGTTCAACGATAATGAAAGAGCATTGAGTGGCAGTGGGTTCACGCAACGGAGTTCATTTCACTCTGCAGCATGTAGCCTCGATGTGACCCTGATTAAACGCATCAACGGCGGCCAAAAATAGCCGGTGTCCGTCCTAACCTGTTCCAATTTTATTTAACCTATTTTCCTGAAGACAGTGAAAGCACAACAAACCAAGTGTGTTTTTATTTTGGCCAATGATAATCGATTTATCCAAGAGTTGTAGCAGTGGCAGACATTCCGCGATAGCACGTTTCTCTGCTTGAAATGTGCCATTGTGGAGGAGCGCGTGGGCTCTATTGTCACTTATTCTGTATGAATGGGGTCTAGTATGCTCGCTGCTCGCGCTTGAGCATTTCGTATACTCGGCCGGTCGAGGAAACAGAAAACAAGATGCAGGATATCACACAAAATGCAGCTATTTATTAATACTTGGCTTAATGGAAGTTGTTTTTTTATATTTGAGGCACGATAGAGAATGCTGGGCGCTTTCTAACTGTGGAGAGTCCTTGTCCGGGATCAGAAGTCAGTCCACCCATGGACAATGTACGCATTGTGACAGCTGGGTCCTGCTGCATCAAAGACCAAGTGATTAACCAGTTGACGGTGACGGGATACAATACGGCTCTTCAGAGTGAACAGCGTAGCCTCTTATACCCCAGCTCTCAATGGCCAGCCATTATCAGTGCTCCAAACCCAGTATACCGGATAAAGACTGTCTGGAGATACGCACAAACGCGCACAGGGAGCGATAGAAAGTATCCAGTTTGTGACGTCGTCTTCTTACTCGTTGCTGTGGGCTAAGGTGCTTCTAATGTTATGGGTGGCCCGGACTTTCGTCGATGTGGGTCGTTATCTTTTTTGAGACAAGATTTTGAGACATTTTTCTAAAGTGATTAACTCTGTGTTTACATTTTCCCCATGTGTTACACAATTGAATTTATTCCAGAATTAGTTAAAAACAAAAACAAACCGTACAATGTTTACAATACATATATATACATGTATGTATTTAATAGAATAAACATTGTACGGTTTGTTTTTGTTTTTAACAACAAGCCGCAAGATCTAGCCGCAAGATATATATATATATATATATATCGTAAGTTATACTATGCTAGATCTTGCGGCTTGTTGTTATGTGATATAACAGCGTTTGACAGCAACGTTTGATAGTAATAGCAACCCTCGAAATTTCTATCAATAGTGGAATTTCCAGGCGCTACGAGTGATTGGTGCAAATATTCGATTGTGGACCAATCAGCTGTACATGTCTATTACTACAGGGAATGTGGGAGGGGAGTCGTCAGAAACCTACAACTTTTCTTACACTTGCATTCCTGCTTAACTCACCGCTCGTGGTTTTCTAAATTTGCTGTTTACCTTTAATTGAAATATTTACGGCTATGTACTGCAGACCATTTAGTTGTCCGTGCACTTATTAGGTGGTATTATATTTATATGGCAAAGAGACAGTAGGAGCAGGAAGCCCTTGCAGAAGGAAATGCGTCGCGTTATTTCGACAACATTTGTTGATACATTTTAGCCAATAACACAAGCACCTGCAATAAGAAAAAATGAAATGCAATTATTAATGGAAGGAAGAAAACAACTTTGAAGTTTCTAAAACAACGACGAACCATTGCATTTGGAATTACGCTCAAAGGAGTGAAGTGACATTGATTTCGTATAAGGATTCCACAGAACTATAGTTGCTAAAGTTAGTTATAGAACGAAGTCGGAACATCGTCTCTCCCGCAAACCGCCATGGTCCCATGATCCGAAACTTTATCGCGTTCGCTGTTGTACCCAGAATGGCTTCGTGTCCTCAGGTGTTTGCCGTTTCCATCCTGCTGATCTGGTCCCTGCATCCCACCGACTCTCAGACCCAAGAAGGTATGTTTACTATAGTTGCTATACTTTCATTATAAAGGGAAACAAGAGTATGTGATAAAGCCGGGGATCTTTCTTTGAAGAGTGCTGAAGAAATATATTTAGCCCTCAAAAGCACTGCATAAAACTTAATAAACTGTCAGTTGGGTATGCTGTGCCACCTTCTATGTCATAGGTGATATCACCATAATAGTTTGATTTGGTATGTCAGGGTAACGTCATTTAGGATATGGTTGGTGACAGAACTCACTATATGGAAACCTATGAATGTTGGCAAAAGTGTTTATGATTGTTTATGTAGCTATTATGAAGATGCTTTGGTCTAGTGCACCCAAATTCACACTAGACCAAAGTTGTCCCTGCCAAAAAATCAGTTCATGGCTGCTTGTGATGTTTGGTACTGCCCAAAAATATCCTCAAATCAATATGTGGAACGTCCTCTGAAAATATCCATTCCAAACATTTTCCCATCTTTTCTCAGATTAGTGTCAATTAAATTTGAGAGTCCAATGTTGAGTCCAAGAGTCCAAGTGTCAGCGAATTATGCAGATGATCTTTGAAAGAACAAATAATAGCAGCTGTTGACAACAGAAGCCTTATGTGGAGATACACATTATAGTGCAATGCATAATAATTAAATGCATGGTAATGAAATGCATAGTAATTCAATGCATGTTCATTATGTGGATTATCTTTTTGTCACTTTTTGTTATCTTTATTTTTTCATTTATTTATTATGACTTAATTAACCCCCAGGAGAGATGGAATTTTAAAATGTGTTAACATTTGACAGAAATTAGAATATAATCTTCATGTTTTGTCATTTATATATTTCACTTAATTGACAGGGATGATATTCAGTTGTTAACACTAGGGCAGATGCCTTCAATGTATCTGTGATCCCAGGGTACATAGGCTAAGACAAAAATATTCTATGTTTCAACTGATCTTTTCAACAGCATTGATGGTAATGGGAACCAGATATAGCTCTCCTTTCCTATATCAAGGGTGATTTTTTATTGTGTAACATTTAAAGGGAATAGCCAGCACAACACTTACTGACAACATGATACTACACTTTTTGCAAAGCTTTGCTAATTTCTTTTTGCGTTGCATTTGAATATAGGGATGCCTTTGTAGAGCTTGCAGATCAGACAGAGTTTGTGTGACGGGAGCCTGCTCCCTTGCGCACTTGCCTCGTCTCAGAACAGAATGTGCTTTTTGTAATCACTGCTCGTGAGTGACAAAACCAGTTGATTTTGCAGAACCTGTTAAGTCGCCTGAACCGCTCTCGTCAGCCCTTTTGTTTTATCCCTAACCCCTGAAAGCCACGTTTCTTTGCCGCTCCTCCTAATGGGAGACTGATGAGCTCTCCGCTGTTGCATTCTTCTCTTCTCCTCTCCTTCTTTTCGCCCCTGAGAAAGGTGTGTCTGGGCTCAGAAAGCACTGGTCTTCCAAAGCTAGTCATGTCTGTCGACCAGTGTCCTGAAAACAACAGACTTCGACGTGGTTGCGCGTCAAACTGTATTGGCGGCAGAGTAGCGCTTGCCTAGCTGTCACAAGGCTGCCGACAAACACACAGCACAAAAACAAAAACATAACAAGAAAAACAATGACACTGTCAGGTCTGTGACTGATTGATGAATTGGCTAAACCGCAGTGCAATTAACGTTAGGAAATGGACTCAAGATTGAACCAATGATATGTAAGCCAAAGAGTAAACCTTTTTACTTTCAGATGTTGAATACAGGGCTATAGCAAGCTTTTTACGTGTGCTTTTGTTAAAAATATGCTGCAAAGAAACCAAAAGACCCACCCTGCTAACCAAACATCGTAGCTCTGTAGTGTGTTTGCTTCTGACGAGTGTTTCTACATCCATTTATCCATGGAAGTTGTAGCCTTATGTTTTCCTCTGTTATTTTGGTCTGAAAAGCAGTATTTGCAATGATTAACCTGTCTCCTTCCCCCCTCTTAAACCATATGAGAACAGCATAGTGCATACCCCGGTGCCATCATCAAATGTAGGATAGTCTGTGAACATTGGATATGTCAAATATGTCAAAAACTCTCATAAACCTATCATTCAAATCATGTCACAGGGTGGCAATACTGCAGGACTCGAAAAGCAGAGGGAAGATGGAAATTTTGAAGCTGTTGTTCATTTTAGGAGAAGTTTTGAATGAAAAGCTGGTCAGACCGGCTGCCCTATCTGCGCTCGGTGAGTCAGGGCCAATGCTTCTGTATGACTGGGAGGGCAAAATACAGCAGAGATCACAGGTCGAAGCAGGTGCTTGAGATTAAATCCGTGATTTTATTAGTGTGTGTCTGTTGACGCATTAGCGTCACGAAGCAGGAAGATAACGGCCGTGCTGGTGAACCCTGGCTGCCCTGATAGGCAAGGAGTGTTGTCTCGCTTGGTGCCAAGCTTTGATTCATCTGGAATTAACTGGGTTTGTGTGGCTTAGCTGCCTTCTGTCCCAGTTACAGCGTGAATGCTTTGGCACACCTGGTATCGTTTTTACAGCGATAGCATCTGCTGATGTGTGCTTTATGACTATATGTGACTCTGACATGTTACTGAAGTGGTGTCCAGTGTCATGTTCAAACACCCATTTGTTTTCATATGAATTATCCATCCCACTGCGGAAGCTGGAAAGAGACATCTGCCTAAAATCTAGAAATCAGTTTTTAAAAAGGTTTTTTTAAAACCTTTTCCCCCAAATTGGAATGACTAATCAATGCAACATCAATTAGGGCAGAGCACAGAGTAGGGCACGTATCCTTCAACAGTGTGTGCTGCCAGCCACTTCCACCCTGTTGTCCACCAGCTGAGCTGCTGTGCACCCATTGGTGCAGAGGAGTACCTTTCATGATAAAAGGTACAGTATATATAACTGTTGTTTAATTTACAGTATCAAAGCAGAAAAACTTGCACATCCAAAATGTCTCAGACAGGTGCCGGACAGAGTCAAAAGTCACAAATCAAAAACGGTAATGTCCGCACAGTTGGCATAATGCTCCCGATTCAATTTTATTAGCACCTATAACAAGTGACGTTTCGAGTTAGCTACTGGTCGGATGAAGAGTGCTAGCTCGAAACGTCACTTGTTATAGGTGTCTATAAAATTTAATCGGGAGTGTGAATGCCAATGAATATGCCATTGTGCAGACATTATTGACATTACTGCTGTTGCCATGCCTGTCACTCTTGCCTGTGTTAAAGAGGACCACGATGGAAATAAGCCAGTGTTTTTATCCTCTGTAATTATTAGAGTGGATATACTGCACACACATCAGAGGCGTAAGACTGTATGTATACATCTTTTCTTTTTAAAATGTTCAAATAAATTCAATCAATCGATCGATCACGTACAGATTGCAGACCCCAGGTGGCCTATCGATCAGGGGAGTCTATGGGCATTGTGCATTGTCCTGCAGGACTCCCGGTTGTAGTCCGTAGTAGCGCTGTCAGGATTTGATTCTGGACAGCGAGGTACGTCTCTCCATCAGGAACTAGTGCTTTAATTGTACACGGCTCCCCCCCCCATGAAGTCCTGTTGCTGGTCTATGAATGCTACACACACAGTGGTTGCTTTTTCTCAATGGCCAGCAGCCTTTCCTGACCCTTTGGTGAGTGAGTGTACAGGTGCATCTCAATAAATTAGAATATCGTGGAAAAGTTTATTTATTTCAGTAATTCAATTCAAAAAGTGAAACTCATATATTATATAGATTCATTACACACAAAGTGAAATATTTCAAGCCTTTATTTGTTTTAATTTTGATGATTATGGCTTACAGCTAATGAAAACCCCAAATTCAGTATCTCAGAAAATTTGAATATTGTGAAAAAGTTCAATATTGTAAACTCACGGTGTCACACTCTAATCAGCTCATTAACCCAAAACACCTGCAAAGGTTTCCTGAGCCTTTAAATGGTCTCTCAGTCTGGTTCAGTAGGCTACACAATCATGGGGAAGACTGCTGACCTGTCGACAGTTGTTCAGAAAATAGTCATTGACACCCTCCACAAGGAGGGTAAGCCACAAAAGGTCATTGCTAAAGAAGCTGGCTGTTCACAGAGTGCTGTATCCAAGCATATTCATAGAAAGTGGAAGGAAAAAGTGTGGTAGGAAAAGGTGCACAAGCAACAGGGATAACCGCAGCCTTGAGAGGATTGTCAAGCAAAGCCCATTCAAGAATTTGGGGGAGCTTCACAAGGAGTGGACTGAGGCTGGAGTCAGTGCATCAAGAGCCACCACGCACAGACGTATCCAGGACATGGGTTACAACTGTCGCATTCCTCGTGTCAAGCCACTCCTGAACCAGAGACAACGTCAGAAGCGTCTTACCTGGGCTAAGGAGAAAAAGAACTGGACTGTTGCTCAGTGGTCCAAAGTCATCTTTTCAGATGAAAGTAAATTTTGCATTTCATTTGGAAATCAAGGTCCCAGAGTCTGGAAGGAAGAGTGGACAGGCACAGAATCCAAGTTGCTTGAAGTCCAGTGTGAAGTTTTCACAGTCAGTGATGATTTGGGGTGTCATGTCATCTGCTGGTGTTGGTCCACTGTGTTTTCTCAAATCCAAAGTCAACGCAGCTGTCTACCAGGAAATTCTAGAGCACTTCATGCTTCCTTCTGCTGACAAGCTTTGTGGAGATGCTGATTTTGTTTTCCAGCAGGACTTGGCACCTGCCCACACTGCCAAAAGTACCAATACCTGGTTTAATGACCATGGTATTACTGTGCTTGATTGGCCAGCAAACTCGCCTGAACTGAACCCCATAGAGAATCTATGGGGTATTGTCAAGAGGAAGATGAGAGACACCAGACCCAACAATGCAGACGAGCTGAAGGCCGCTATCAAAGCAACCTGGCCTTCCATAACACCTCAGCAGTGCCACAGGCTGATCGCCTCCGTGCCACGCTGCATTGATGCAGTAATTCATGCAAAAGGAGCCCCGGCCAAGCATTGAGTGCATATACATGAACCCAGTGGCGGGCCGTGCATTTCACACCTAGGCCTTCAGTAGTGCTCCGTCTGAATCAATCCACCCCTCAATAACTATTTTATGGCTATAAAAGCCATCTTATTGTTATGTTTTGAGTGTCTGTTCGGTTTGTTTTTGCACTTTGTTTATTTATCTTTCTTCAGTCATGTTTCATTCTCGTTCTGTCATGCACTTCGGGAAATTCTATGTTTCGGTTTTTCCGTCTTCGTTTCTAATCTCGTTTTACTTCCTTCTTACTTTCTAATTACACTTTGTATATATTAGTTAGATGTATATAGTACTAACCAACTAATCTACTAACATTAGGGATTTAGATTAAGTTACTAACACTACTAATCACTAATTATCTCACGCTTCTAACTATCGCTGTCATTCTCTCTCGTCTCTATCGCTGTCATTCTCTCTCATGAAACATGACTGAAGAAAGATAAATAAACAAAGTGCAAAAACAAACCGAACAGACACCTGTTGCCGTTGCATCGCAGATAGATAACTCGTGTATCCAGAATAAATGCCTTTATTGAAGAAACAAACCCGGGTGCTACAGCTGCGACACACATAAAAAAGCATCAATAATAATAACCTCATAAAATTGCAATATTATTTAGGAAAATAGCAACATTTTACTCACCAAAATCCTTATTATTTGTACACAAAATCCATCCTCCTTTCTTTCCTCAAAAAGAGTTCAATTACTCTGTCGTACAGATTATCCGTGTTTCAGTTCCATCAAGAAGTCCTTTTCTATCGCCATCGAAGCTAATGCTGAAAGTCGAGCCTGCCCTGTCGTATTTCTGGCATAAGTTTTAATTCGCTTTAGGGCTGAAAATGTCCGCTCAAATGTCTGAATCACAGACTGATGTTAATTATATTTTGTCCATGAATACTTATTAAATAATTCCAAATGGTCTGTTCGCTTCCTTTCATAGCTGTTCCCCTGGTTGCGCTGCATCCAGACGTGTATTTTCATATTAAAGCATTTAACCAATCACATTACATCATAGTCAGACACTCTCTGACTATCCAATCAAAGGGTGTGAATACGCTGACGTTACCTAGGCCTTCTAGAAGGCCTTCGTGTCCCCAACTCAAAATCTGATTGGTTGAAGCAACAGTTTGATCAACACTTATTTTATGCTACAGGGCCTGCAGAACTGATTGTGAAGGCCTCCAGGCAGATTTCTTTGACCCTGGCAACAAATGATGGCTGAAATGTGATTGGTTAAATGCTTTAATATGAAAATACACGTCTGGATGCAGCGCAAACAGCTATGAAAGGAAGCGAACAGACCATTTGGAATTATTTAATAAGTATTCATGGACAAAATATAATTAACATCAGTCTGTGATTCAGATATTTTTTAGGCCAGCAGAGAAGGCCTTGCAGGCCCTGACGGCCCACCACTGCATGAACATACTTTTCAGAAGGCTGACATTTCTGTATTAAAAATCTTTTTTCTTTAAATTGGTCTTATGTAATATTCTAATTTTTGCACCTGTATGAGAGTTCTAGTTGTAATTGACAGTGTTCTATTCTGGGATTTTACAGTTCTTTGTGATTGCCATTAGTAGCCTTTTATGATTGAACAGTGTTATGATTGAACAGTGTTTTTCCAAAACTCACTCGGTTCACTGAGTGAGTTTTGATAAACCATATTTTTCAAGGTGGGTATTATTTTTCTGATAAATGGTTAGTTTTACTTTTATATTATTATTCTTAGGGATTTAAGTATTAAAACGTGATTTTTCATGCAAAAACTCCACCAATTTAAAATAAACAAAAATGTAGATTTTCTCAAAATTGGTCAAAGTGGACTGAGTGAGTTTTGGAAAAACACTATTCAATTAGAAGAAACTAGAATGTTATGGCATGTTCTAGAGTAAACACTGTGACAGTACTCCTCAAAGCATTCAATCTGTCATAGAACAAACTTTATCAATTCTCATTTGTGGTAATAAAAAATAAATAAATAAACTGACAAGATGTTAGCAATTTATCAATATATTTCTCGGTACAATTCCTATATATTTATATATATTTATTTTAAAACGTGTACATACAGTACTATTTATAAAATGTATTTTTAGGCCAATTTCAAGTATTTTCATATTTTTGTTCTATATATGAGCATAGTACACTGCTGTTGAGCTTAACTTCAATAGAATTGTAGTAATGAGTGATGGAAAACATTTTTACAAGTGGATAATCCCTCCCCACACCTAATTCTCACCATTGTGCCCAGTAGTGTTTCATAAATAAAGACATTCTGTCACCACTGCTGCTCACATTCCTCAAGCTGCACCAAGTAAAACCAAATAATACTTGACTGCCAAAAAACAGCCCCCTAACCTCCCCAGCTCAACAGTTGGCATTGATTTTTTAAATTATTATTATTATTCATGGTAGTAGCTTGCTTCTGAGACAGGTGCCACTGTGTGTTCAGGGGTGTGTGTATGTGTGTGTATGAGTGCGTGCACGAGAGAGGGAGGGAGGTTGTGTACGGTTGACATTACGAGCAACAAGGTGTAAGTGTGTGTGTGTGTCTGTGTCTGTGTCTGTGTGTGTGTGTGTGTGTGTGTGTGTGTGTGTGTGTGTGTAAGAGAGTGAGAGATAGAGAGAGAAAAAAGTTGTGTACAGTTGACACTACAAGCAACAAGGTGTGAGTGTGAGAATGTGACTCATAGGTATGTGGTAATCTCACAGGTGTCTCCGGCCAAGTTTCTGTTTACTCCACTGGCAGTTTCTATTGCTCCTGTTTGTTTGCTTCCCTCCCTCCCTTGCTCCCTTCCCGCCTTCTGTCTGTTGAGTCAGGTCACCGTGGCAACAGCTGAATGAAAAAGCACGGCGAAAACCTTGCTCCTTATGCAGGTGCTTGCAAAAACAAAAGACAGCACGTGTCGAATTACTGTCCTATGCCTAATTACCTTCTTCATTTGTGGCTATGGCTCTGTGCGAGGGGGAAGCGGGTGCATGAGATGGAGAGAAACAGAGAGAGAGAGAGAGAGAAAGAGAAGGAGGAAAGGAGGGACGGAGATAGGGCGGGCTCCAGACCCTGATGTGGCACAAGACGCTTGTTTTTCGCGAACTCAGAATGGAGCCATTGTGTGTGACTGCCTCCCCCCCCTACTTCCCCGCTCCCTCTCCCTCCACGATTGCTTCTCATCTCTTTCTTCTTTCCCTCCGTCCCACCCTCCAAACATTCAGAAAGCGCCTTACAAATGAGACATAGGGTGGAGCAGACAACTTGATGTTTTCATCCTAAAAGTCACTTTGACTGTTTCCCGCTCTCTTCGTTTGACAATATTCGCGGGAACACGGTTGCCGGTGTGTGTGTCTTAGAGTATTCATTTTGAATGCAATAATTGATTGATTGATTGATTGATTGATTAATTAATTAATTCAAATCAAATCAAATCAAGTTTATTTGTATAGCGCTTTTCACAATAGAATTGTCACAAAACGCTTAACAGAGGGGGAACCCAGGCCTAGACCCCCCCAAAAGCAAGCCTAACGGAAACAGTGGCAAGGAAAAACTCCCTAGGTAGGGAGAAACCTTGGGAGGAACCAGACTAAAAAGGGGGGGAGCCCATTCTCTTCTGGCCGGCACAGGGTATGTCCAAAACAAAGACCATGTCATGGTCAGTCCAAGGTGGCTCAGGGCTGAAAGACTTTTGCCCTCCTGAGTTAGGTAGTCAGCGGGGGGAACTGGGGTTGGCGTGGGGGTGAGGGTTGATGGGGGCAGCTTACATTTCTCGCAGGATCTAGGGCTCGGGGGCAGGTGCCCCCGAGTCAGAGGCCGAGGCAGAGAAGAGAACATGCAGTCAGAACAAAAAAGCAGTGCTATAGCCAGTAGCATTATGTAAGAGCAACTATGTAATCAATTATGTAATTGATTGATTGAAGTATTTAACAAGTATTTAAGGAAAGCAGGAAGGACAACTGAGAATTCAATGATCATTTACAGTGAAAACCTGGGGAAATAAAGTGGGTAGGGAATGCAAGGGTGTAGCCAATCAGTTTTACGGTGGTTGGTTAGGTGGCCAGAGACAGAGACAGAGTTTTGTCGGGAATTTGACCTTGACTCCAGGGTTAACACCCCTACTCTTTCGAAAAGTGCCATATTAATGTGTGGTCATGTGTTTCGTTTGTGCTCTGGAAGATTTCTCAACACGCAATTGAATAGGTGAAAAGAGATGAAGCAATCCACTGATATCCCTTGACTCCAGCAGACTGCTGATAACACATTGAGCTGTGATAAGGTGTTCCGACCTTAGGCGATGTGTACCACCAGGCGAGTTACGAACACCACAAAGTAGTCATAGCTACTTGGCTATGCCAAAAGGCTCCAGTAAGAGTCTGTTTCATAATTTTACACCAGTGTGGTAAAAGACCTTGTTCAAAAATTATTGGGAAAATAACTAGGAGGGGGATTCTGGCTTTTAATATAGTTTGAATACTGGTACTTCTTGTACTGGTTACTGCAGTACAAGTCTGTATTGCTGAAGTTTTTTTATCAGTTAGTAGGTATTTCTGTGCATCGGTTTATGTAATTCCAATGTTTTTCTTCTATTGGCAAGCGTGCATGATTATTCGTTGTCAGGGTGCCAAGGGGATCACGGATCCGTGACGTTCTTTATGAAAGTTTCAGGTTTTACAATTAATCACATTTCATCAGACATCTATTTTCATCATCTATTTCCTCTTTCATATGATTGTATATTTCAGGTTCTAACATGTTTCATTGAAAATTCCCAGTGATCTGCAGAAGTGTTTTTGTTTTTTTTTACAAATGATTCTAAATAATAAAGCATTTTAAATAATTTATTCCTGAGAATTTGTTTTGTTTTTTTGTTTTTACACAACATTGTTGACATGTATGTATATACAGGTAGTTGCCAAAATAAAGGAAACACTAACAAAGTGCTTTAATAGGGTGTTGGGCCACCACGAGCTGCCAGAACAGCTACAGTGTACAAGTGTCTGGAATTATTGGAGGGATGCACCACCATTCTTCCATGAGAAAGATGTTTTGTTTATGGTGATGTCGCTGTCTCAGACGCTGCTCCCATAAGTGATCACTCAGAATGGCTTTGTATTCATTGCCATTTACCTTGCCCTCTAAGGGGTTGAGTGGACCTAAACCATGTCAGGAAAATGCACCCCACCTTTATTTTTGCAGTTACCTGTACATATAAAAACCCATAGAGCTGTGTATCTCCCTCTAAGTAATAGTGTTTGAGATTCATTTGAGATAGCATTGGTATCTAATTTTCTGGGGCTGAACCAGACGTTATTGTTTATCTTCTAAACAAACATACAGATTTGAATCTGGCTGACTTTGGTAGATGTTCCATGTTTGTTGGCGCATTCCTGTCTGTGTGAAGTTCACTTCTCAATCTATTGTCTCCACAACACCACAGTAAAAGTTCCATAAAACTTTCATTATCTCCCATTTACTATCCTCTCCCGAAGGGAGGTTACTGGACTGTTACCCTCTTGTGTTTTATTGTACAATCGTCTGCACTCTTAAGCACCAAAGTGATTGGCAGTTGAACTTGTTACGTTTGTTTTGTTCTCTGTGTTTGTTGACCAATTTGTGTGTGCGTGCGTGTGTTTTTCATACTCATTTTGTATGATTGTCTGTTTGGTTAAATTTTCAGTTTGTGTCTGTGAATGGGTGTGGGTGTGTATATTTGTCAAACATATTTTTTATGATTGTTTTTGTTAAGTGTGCCACATTAGCCACAATTCACCCAGAAAAACTCATTGATAGCCAGAAACGGATAACAGATATGTAACAACAACCAGGAACTGAGATGTCAAAGCATGAAAGCAGAACCATCACTCTGTTACCCCCTCTGCAAGGGAATTTTTAGCTGAGAAAAAATACATAAATCTTTTTTTGAGGTGGGTGGGGGTTGGCGGCTGCGTGCGGTTGGTCGTTGAAAGCTGCCTTACAGGGTTAGCAGGTAGCCTTTTCAGTGGAAGATTACACACATTGACTGGCAACTCACCACACACATGGCTCATTCCTCTTCACTTATTCATGTCTTTGCTACCTGCATTTGGTACCTGTTAATACAGGTTAGTTCACACCAACGCATTGCAGTCAGGGAGGTGACCATGGTCCAGGGTGTGTGTGTGTGTGTGTGTGTGTGTGTGTGTGTGTGTGTGTGTGTACATGTGCATGTGTTTGTGTGTGTCTGTTTCACCCTTGTTTCTAATACATAGAAATCAACAAAAAGATATAGATACAGATTTAAATAAAAATCTGCAGTCACTTGCCATGGTATGCTCTTCAAAAAGATGCAGCAGGGAGGCACGCACACACACACATAGGCACAGATACAGACAAAAGACACAGGCACACACACACACACGCAGACACTGTTCTCCCCCTTTTTCCTGACATCTTGTCCTGCCCCAGTGGCAGTGTGCTCTGGTACCCAGAATTCCCTGAGTGTGACAGGAAGCCCGGAGGTGCAGTACAACATCATGAAGGACATGTACAGCGGGTGTGAGATCGTCATGGGTAACCTGGAGGTCACCCACATGGAGCACAACCGCAACTTCTCCTTCCTGCAGGTATGGGGGGCATGTGGAGGAGGTGGGGGCGTCAAAAGTACACCAACATGCAGGGACCCAGGGCCTGCAAAGCTGGCTCCAAAAATGCCATATGTCCACAAGCCTGGCGTAGGTGGGTCGATACACAGCATTCATCGCCAGGGGTCTCCAGCCCAGCTCCTGGGCAGCCACAGAACCTGCTGAATTTTGTTGTTACTCAGCACATAACTAATTAATTAAAGCATCAGATTACACTGTTAACTTGGGTCTAAACTGGTTGCTGATTTTAGGATTAAAACAAAGAAAACCAGCAGACCCTGCAGCTCTCCAGGACTGGGGTTGGCGACCTCTGTGTGTCCTGTGTCACAATCACGATGCTTGATTTGAACAAAAATCCCAGAGGGTCCCCGAGGGGTCTTATCTAGCTCAGATGCTCATTCTCAGTGAAGTAGTGTGGCTCGCTCATTAGCAGTAGTCCCGCGGGGTGATGCATAATGGTCTCTCTCGTCGCCCAGGGAGGCAGGATTTCAGTTGGGGGGCTTTTCCCTGCCTTAATAGCAGCCCCTCTGGCTGATCATCTACGCCAGTCAGCCGGGACCATGTACAATCTTTAGCATAAACTTTGCCTATTGCTATATTATAACAGGTTTAGCCAAGGCTAATTTTCATCCATTGTCCGTGGGCAGGTTACAGTCGCCCAGCTGCGGCACAACGACTCAACCTCAGCAGAAAATACAAGCAGGCACAGAAGGCACAACATCACTAACAATAGGCAATACGGTTTGTAAAATGATCATGATTTTGATTGTGTCCTACTTGCTGTCCGCAGTCCATCCGGGAGGTGACCGGCTACATTCTGATCGCCATCAACGAGTTCTCCCGCTTGCCCCTGGAGCAGCTGCGCGTGATCAGGGGCACCACCCTCTACGAGGGCTATGCCCTGGTGGTGGTCGTCAACTACCAGAAGGATGGGCAGCATGGGCTCCGGGAGCTGGGCCTCACCCATCTAACTGGTGAGGGAAGGGGAAAATTTGATAAACCACACAGAGTGGGCTGGGTTTGGGAAAAAGTTTGGGAAAAAGTGATAACACACTTCGCTGGGGATAACGCACCTCAATGGGGGAGGGAAGGGGAAAAGCCGATAAGCGGGCCGGGTTTGAGGTGGATATGGTTTGGAGTTTGAAAAAGGTGATAATTATGACAGGTGTGCGACACGGGGGGGGGGGTGGGGGGGTGGGGTGTCCTGGGACATGTTTTCACGGGAAACCCCTGGAACTGCCTTTCATGTGAAAGCAGAAGCACCCATATGCCTAATATGACGTGGGGGTATTTGCACAGAAGACTCACTGTGTTGTACAATGCGTGTCTAACAAAGCACCCAGCGCAGGCTGGCGTTCGGCTATGAATACATGCCCTGGCTTGTTTTGCCCGTTGTCTCCGACACAGACTACCTTTGTGTGTGTGTGTGTGTGTGTGTGTGTGTTTGTTCTTGTAAGTATCTGTGTGCCACTGTAAGTATGGGTGTCACTGTGACTCGATAGTGACTCTGTGTCTGTGTCTGTGTCTCTCGCTGCAGAAATTCTGCAAGGGGGGGTCCAGATCTTAAGTAACAAGTTCCTGCAGTATATCTCCCTGGTGAACTGGGTCGACATCATGAGGGACAGCACTGCCGATATCAAGATCAACGACAACGGGGATACCGGTGAGTCCAGGAAAAGAGAGAAGAGAGATGGGGGGGCGATGCATAGGGCCATGTTGAAGTCAAAGGACGGAAGGGGTGGGAGCTAGGGTGTGTGTGTTGAATGGGGCACAGGGGGAGTGGTTAAGAAAGAGACAATATGGGTCAAGCAAGTATGAGCTTATACAGTTAAACAGAAGTGGGTCATGTGCTCATGTCATAGCGTGGACTGATGTCATAGGGTCAATGCAGAGTGATCACTTTTGAGATATTGATTGCTCACTTCAGGGAATAGAGGGAGCAGTAAAATTCATTCAATACAGACCGTGGGGCTTATCCACACACTAGAGCAATGCCTTAACAGGAAGAGCCACCCAGCAGCCCCTGATGATGCGTTTCCTGTGTTTCAGGCCAGTGTCACGAGGCCTGCGGGGGGCACTGTTGGGGACCAAACAGAGAGGACTGCCAGATCTGTGAGTCTGCCCTCTCACCCCTCAGTTTCTCTCTTCTCCAATCTACAATCTACAATTTAGTCATAATTGTAATAAGTTATCATAATTTAATGCACAGAAGTGCGTTAAAATGGCTAGAGAATCATCATCGCTAAAGCTATAGAGCAGTAAAGCTACAGTCCAACATAATACACCACAAAACCATGAGGCCACAAAACCTGTAATACAAGGGAAATGCTATATATAGTATGTGCGTGTGTGTGTATGTGTATATATATATATATATATATATACACACTACCGGTCAAAAGTTTAAGAACCAGTTTCCAGTTTTGAAATTTAAGCAGTTCAGGTCCAGTGAATAACCTGAAATGGTACAAAGGTAAGCGGTAAAAGCCAGAGGTTTAAAAAAATATATATATATGTATATATATTATTATTTTTTTTAATATTTTTTTTGCCATATATTGTGGCATCCCAAGGGGCAGGGCGAGGGAATGTCTGCCTGCCTCTTTAACAGTCCCACACCTGAACCAAGCCAAGAAACGAGGATTGCGGGCAGCCGAAGTCCATTTGGGAATGTATTTAAAGGACTATTTTGTGTCACATTGGAGAAGGAGTAGGTTGGTGTGTTGGAGTAATGGGTGAGAAAGAGAATTGTGTTGGATTACTGTTTGGACTGCTGTTTGGCGTGGATTGGATTGTTTTGAGAAACCTGTTTATGTATCGACTTGGACTGTTTGAGGAACTGTATTGGATATCGACCCTGGATTACGGATTTGGACAAAGATGAGGATTCTGGACTTTATGTGTTTGTTTTTTCCATTACCCCACCCTTTTGTGTTTTGTCAAGATTCCCTTTAATAAAATCCTCGTTTTGTTTGAATACTGCCTCCTCCGGGTTATTCAACTTGCCTGTGACCTCTGAAAAGGTCCATGAGTGTCGCCACAATATGGTGAAGGATGCGGGCAGAGGGCATCACCTATAGGCGAGAGGAGGTAGTGCAACTGTGAGATGGATTTGTTTTTGGTTTTTGATTTTTGAGAAGAAAAGACACAATATGGAAGATTACTGGACAGTGGATCCAGACCTGGAGGCTTAGCTGGAGGCAGAGGGGCCCAATCATCTGTCAAAAGCGCACTCAAAGTATTCTTTCAAGCAAGTCCAGCCCTCAATGGTCCCCCCTAAGGAAAGGAGAAAAAAGATCACAGGTAGGCCACAAAAGCAGGATACAGGTGACGCAGAGAAGTGTGCTGTTTTGGAAGCAGAGTTGGGAGAGGCGCAAGCTGTGATAAAGGAAAAAGAGGAAGTGATCCACAAACTGGAGAAATGTTGCCATGGCCAGAAGGAAGACCTGGTGAAGAAACAGAGGCGGGCGACCATGGTTGAAGACCGTTGGCGAGTCACCCTCCAGGAGGTTCAGAAGCTAAAGAATGCCCAGACTGAGCTGGACAGGATGAAGGCTGAGTTGGGGACCTCTGAGGAGCGCCACCTGGTGGCCATTGGGAAATTGCTGAAGGAGCACACTGACTCCTTGAGGAAGATTGGGAACATGGCTGTGGAGCTGGTGAGTGAAAAACCTCCCTTGGAAATGACATTTACATTGACATTTTAAGCATTTAGCAGATGCTCTTATCCTGAGCAACTTAAAAGATGTGTATTAATACATGGTAGGAACAATCATAGTTCATAGATCAGTGCAGTAATACAGTGATAGACATTGTTGTAGGCAGCTGCATACCATACCTGTAACACTGGGAAGGAAAAGGTTCGTAATTTTTGAGGAGTTAGCAGGGATACATATACAAAAAGTATTGAGCAAGTAGGCAGTGGTGATGACATGGCTAGATGTACAGAATTCAGTGGTAGTGGAGTCTGAAAAGGTGGGTTTTGAGTCTCTTGCGGAAGATCGCAAGTGATTCTGCGGTCCTGACTAATTGCAGAAGGAGAGAAGGAGTGAAAGAGTTGAGTGTCGTCAGCATAACAGTGATAAGAAAAACCATGAGCAGAGATGACAGAACCAAGTGACTTAGTGTACAGGGAGAATAGGATGGGGTCTAGCACCGAGGCCTGAGGGACTCTGGTGGAGAGGGTGTGGGGAGAGGAGAGGGATCCTCTCCAGGCCACCTGGTAGGTCAGCCAGGTAGGACTTTAACCATGTGGCTACAGATTTACCTACAGGGTCCTAGTTTAACTATGTGGTTGCTCCTAGCACCCAGGAATTGTACTTCCCACTAGGGTGGCTTTCAGCTAAACTGTTCTTGACTACGGTTAACACTTTGTTGTACGTCGCTCTGGATAAGAGCGTCTGCCAAATGCCTATAATGTAATGTAATGTAATGTAATGTAATGTCAGTGCAGATCCAGAGATTCTAATCTCGATGAGAGATGAGAGCAGGATCTGGTGGTCCACGGTATCAAATGCAGCTGACAGGTCGAGGAGGAGGATGACAGAGCTAAGAGAGACAGCCTGCTCTAGTCTTTTGGAGAAGAATGGGAGGAGAGAGACAGGTCGGTAGTTCGAAATGACAGCAGGATTCAAAGAAGGATGCAAAGTCATCTGCGGTTAGAGAGGAGTGGGCTGGGAGAGGAGGAGAGGTGAGGAGAGAGGAAAACGTAGAGTAAAGTTTGCGAGGATTAGAAGCAGAACATTGAATCTTTGAAAAGAAAAATGCAGATTTAGCTGAGGAGAGGTTAGAGGAAAAGGTAGCCAGGAGTGTGGGGAAGTCAGTCGGGGCCACAGGGGATTTGGATTTTCTCCATTTCCTTTCTGTCGCTTGTAGTTTGAGTCGGTCAGCCCGAATGGAGTCAGTTAGCTAGGGGGTGGGGGGTCGGAGACGAGCAGGTTTAGTGGAGAGAGGACAGAGTGAATCAAAGGAGGAGGAGAGAGAGGACAATAGGGTGGATGATGCTTCCTTAGCAGGTAGCTGAGAGAAGGCATCAGTAGGCGGAAGGGATGATAGAACAGTAGGTAACAGGGCTGCGGGAGAGAGAGAGTGGAGGTTGCGACAGACAGAGAAAGTGGGGGCAGGTGAAGATGGTTTAGGCACAGAGCGGAGGGGAAGGGAAAAAGACAGAAAGCAGTGGTCAGACACATGCAGAGGAAATACCTCAATGTTAGGTGAGGTGCAGGTCCTAGTGAAGACCAGGTCCAAGTGAAGACCAGGTCCAAGTGAAGACCAGGTCCAGTTGGTTGCTGGCCTTGTGGGTGGATGGGGATTCAGCCATGTTGAAGTCAAAGGACTGAAGCAGGGGGAGAAATGTGGAGGACTGAGGGGTGTCCAGCAGCAGGTTGAAGTCACCGAGGAGTAAGACGGGAGTGCCATCCTCAGGGAAGGAGCTGAGTAGGGCATCCATCTCATTCAGGAAACTCCCCAGTGGACCTGGTGGGCGATAGACAACAATGATGTGTAGTTTGCATGGAACAGTGACAGTGACGGCATGAAATTAAAAGGAGGAGGGTGAGAAGTGAGCAAGAGGAACAATACCAAATCTCCACAGGGGGAAGATCAGTATACCTGTCCCTCCACCTCTACCTGTGGGTCATGAAGTGTGGGAGAAGGTGTCGGCAGCGGAGACAGCAGCAGGGGTGGCCGTGTTCTGCTGAGTGATCCATGTCTCGGTGAGCGCCAGGAACTGCAGGGAGAGTAGTGAGGCCTGGGCCGAGATGAAATCGGCCTTCCTTCCGGACAGCGGACTGGCCTGGCAGCCTGGCACAG
Organism: Aldrovandia affinis; assembly: GCA_029706075.1. Classification (NCBI taxonomy): domain Eukaryota; kingdom Metazoa; phylum Chordata; class Actinopteri; order Notacanthiformes; family Halosauridae; genus Aldrovandia; species Aldrovandia affinis. Next base: position 996,711 of record JAINUG010000055.1, read on the forward strand.
CCTGGCACCCTGGCACAGCCTGGCACCTCCTCCTCATGCTGGTCACCAGCGTGGTCACACACTGCTGTGGGATGGCATTCCACTCCTCAACCAGGATTTGTCGCAAGTCAGCCAATGTGGTTGTGTTGGTCACTCTAGCATGAACAGCACGCCCAAGCTGATCCCACAAGTGTTCAATTGGATTGAGGTCAGGACTGTTGGCAGGCCATTCCATTCTCTCTACTCCCAAATTCTGGAGGTAGTCTCTGATAAACCCCGCTCTGTGGGGGCGAGCGTTGTCATCTTGGAGGATGGAGTTCGGTCCCAGACTGTGGAGATATGGGATTGCCACTGGTTGCAGAATCTTATCTCGATATCTCTCTGCATTGAGATTGCCTCCAATGATGACAAGCCTCGTTTTTCCAGTGATGGAGATGCCGCCCCACACCATCACACTGCCTCCACCAAAAGGTGTTACTCTATCGGTGCAGCAATCAGCATAGCGTTCTCCCCGTCTTCTCCACACTTTGACCCTACGATCCAACTTCCGTAGGCAGAATCTGGACTCATCGCTGAACATAACGTTCCTCCACATGTTCAGGTTCCAGTGCAGGTGTTGCCAACACCAGCGCAAATGGGCCTGATGGTGAAGGGCAGTCATGGCAGGCCTCCTGGCAGCCCTATGAGCCCGGAGATTGGCTGCGTGCAGTCTGTTCCGGATTGTCTGGGCCGAGAGCCCTGTGCCATATCGTCCTGCAAACCTTGACTGCAAATCTGTAGAAGACAGCCTACAGTTCCTAAGTGCTGAAAGGGTGAGGAACCGGTCTTCTTGGGGTGTCCTCTTCTTGGGACGCCCACTTCGCGGTCTGTCTCTGACATCCCCCGTTTCATGGAACTTGGCCTTCAGTTTGGAGATCTTCAGTACTAGGGCTCACTCCAAATAATGCCACAACTTGCTTTTACGGAACACCAGCTTGAAGTCGCCCTATCGCACGGGCCTTATCGAGATCAGACAAACGCGGCATGCCGATTCTTGGAGCAGACACCAATTGACCACTGTAGCAGGGCCCATGCTCACAGGTGCTGCCAATCAGGTGCCAATCAGGCACCTGATTGTCAGCACCTGGGGGTACCGGAAGCTCAAAACAAGAGTCAATAGCAACAGCAGAATAAGCTGTTTGGCATTGGCAGAGAATACATTTTTAATGGGTGCAACCCACATACTCAGCTGTGCTGCTTTTCCCACAAATGCATGTTCCTTACAAATGGGGCACCATTTAAAAGGGAAATAAACAGGCTTTCCAATGGTATACAATTTATTGCCAAGAAGCATTGTTACAACAGAGAAATAATCGACCAAACACAAATTTCCGAACTTTTTGTTCGACGTTTATTAGGCAGCAAGTGAACAGTCAGTTCTTGAAGTTGATGTGTTGGAAGCAGGAAAAATGGGCAAGCGTAAGGATCTGAGCGACTTTGACAAGAGCCAAATTGTTATAGCTAGACGACTAGGTCAGAGCATCTCCAAAACGGAAGGTCTTGTGGGGTGTTCCCGGTATGCAGTGGTTAGTACCTACCAAAAGTGGTCCAAGGAAGGACAACCGGTGAACCGGCAACAGGGTCATGGGCGCCCAAGGCTCATTGATGCGCGTGGGGAGCGAAAGCTAGCCCGTCTGGTCCGATCCCACAGAAGAGCTACTGTAGCACAAATTGCTGAAAAAGTTCATGCTGGCTATGATAGAAAACTGTCAGAACACACAGTGCATCGCAGCTTGCTGCGTATGGGGCTGCGTAGCCGCAGACCGGTCAGAGTGCCCATGCTGACCCCTGTCCACCGCCGAAAGCACCTACAATGGGCATGTGAGCATCAGAACTGGACCATGGAGCAATGGAAGAAGGTGGGCTGGTCTGATGAATCACATTTTCTTTTACATCATGTGGATGGCCGGGTGCGTGTGCGTCGTTTACCTGGGGAAGAGATGGCACCAGGATGCACTATGGGAAGAAGGAAAGCCGGCGGAGGCAGTGTGATGCTCTGGGCAATGTTCTGCTGGGAAACCTTGAGTCCTGGCATTCATGTGGATGTTACTTTGACACGTACCACCTACCTAAACATTGTTGCAGACTATGTACACCCTTCATGGCAATGGTATTCCCTGATGGCAGTGGCCTCTTTCAGCAGGATAATGCGCCCTGCCACACTGCAAAAATTGTTCAGGAATGGTTTGAGGACCATGACAAAGAGTTCAAGGTGTTGACTTGGCCTCCAAATTCCCCAGATCTCAATCCGATCGAGCATCTGTGGGATGTGCTGGACCAACAAGTCCGATCCATGGAGGCATCACCTTGCAACTTACAGGACTTAAAGGATCTGCTGCTAACGTCTTGGTGCCAGATACTTGTGGAGTCCATGCCTCGATGGGTCAGAGCTGTTTTGGTGGCACAAGGGGGACCTACACAATATTAGGCAGGTGGTTTTAATGTTGTGGCTGATCGGTGTATATATATATATATATACAGTATATATATATTGTGGCGTCCCCAAGGGTTGGGCGACACTCACGGACCTTGCAGAGGGCATAGGCAGGTTAAATAACCCAGAGGAGGCAGTAATATAAACAAAACAATGGTTTATTAACCCCCTGAGGTCGGCTGGATCGGCGCCGATCCAAGCAGCAATACAAGTATATTACTATTTCTAACTTCGCGATATTTTATCATACACACGCGACAAAAACATTGACAGAAACCTTAGAATCGCGACTTTCCGATTTGAGCACTGGCAAATCAAATGGGATTTTTTAAATTAGGTTAATTAGACCAAAAGTAAACCTTGCCTTTTACTCTCTTTTTTTACCTGGTAGTAACGTCCCCTTCTATTGACATGGTAACTAGGTGCGAGTTTCGGGGAGGTGTGGGGAGGGGCGTGGGGCCATGTGTGAAAACGCCGGCGTAAACACATAAACTGTCCCGACAATTTGAAGCAAGATTTTATACAGACATACAATTTTATTCAAGATGGAAAGATTTTCTGCGCTGCAGTGTTTGAGAGTATTGATGAAAAGCGACGAAGACAATAACTGACGAACAGTAAGTAACTATATTTGATTTGCCATGTTATCAAATACTCGTATATATATTCAATATATGAATTCGCGTCTTGTGACTACATATTCCGCGTGTTGCAACGTAACAAATTGCAATATGCACACAAGATCTATGGAAGAATACTTTTCTAAAGAAGAACAGCCTAAAATGTTATTTATTTCGCTTGTTTTCAAATACTCGTGAAAATATATGAATTCGCGTCTTGTGACGCCAAACATATTCCGCGTGTTAGTAACTTAATCTAAACCCCTAACGTTAGTAGATTAGTTGGTTAGTACTATACACATCTACCTAATATATACAAAGTGCAATCTAGAAAGTAAGAAGGAAGAAAACGAGATAATAAGCGAAGGCGGAAAAAACCCCGAAAAGTATAAACTCCCGAAGTGCATGACACGACAAGGAGTGGATCTCGAAATAAACGGAACAAGGACAGACAGGGAGCAGAACGTGACAGAACAGGGAAAATGCAATACTGGATAAAGAATAATGAATAAGGACTGAATGAAAAATAAACAAAGACCAAAAACAACAGAACAGGAACTCAGAATATAACACTGATGGCCCAGTGAGATGGCCCATCTGACATATCTTAGAGGTGTGGACAATGAATAATGAATATTCAGGTATTTAGCATTTAGCCCTCCCACAGCCTGAAATAAATGTGACCAGTTCTGATAAAAACAGGTTTTTAGCTATTTAGATCTCAGATGTGCTAAACTGTTTTCACACCCTTACATAACCAAGACCTTGATGAACAAACGTACATTGGCAAAACAATTCGTCACTATAGTTTAGTGTGTGCTTTCACAACTTTTGTGACAGCAGAAAAATTTACTATTTTTAACTTGTGTGTTTGTAGATCTATTTACAAGCTGCATATGATACTGACCAAACTATTGATGGCATACAAATGTAGCTGTGATTGTCCTTCAAATAAAAATATCAAACACTTTGGAGTAAGTGTGTGTTAAATTGATGAAATTGAGATAAATATCAGACCATGCCAAAATCAAAAAACATCTAAAAGCTTAGCACGGACCTCAGAGGGTTAAGCTAATACTTGACAACACAAAACAAGAAACACTTTTGAAACACTTTCCTACTCCTCTCCAAGTGTGATGGGAATCAGCCCTTTAAATAGGCCTCGAAATGGCTTTCAGCTGGTCGTTAGTCCCCATTGCTTGACTTTGCTCAGGTGTGACTGTGGCCTGCTGGGAAATGTAGTGTTTTGGCTCCCATGTGTCGAAGGATCCGGCAGCCATTTCCTTGTGCAGCCCCTTGGGCTGCCAGAATATATATATATATATATACACACATATAATATTGTGTAATTTATAATAATTTATGGAATATTGAATTGGGGTCTAGTCTGAGTTTTCAGTATGACCTATGTCTCCTCTCCCACCTGGGCCATGTTACAAATCTCTATCTCTCACCTGCCCTTAATCCTCCCCTTCTTCATTTCTGCAGTGACGAAGACGGTATGCGCTCTGCAGTGCAATGGACGCTGCTTCGGCACGAGCCCCAGCGAGTGCTGCCATAGCGAATGTGCGGGGGGCTGCACCGGAGCTCAGGACACAGACTGTTTCGTGAGTTCAGCAACTCCTTCTGGTCGGAGGCCTTCTGGCCATGATCACCACCACTCACAAACTCTGCGCGCACTCACTAGAATTGAATGTTTGTTCCCAAATCACAGAGCATATGATTATAATGCATAAAACATTCTAATATGCATGGTTAGCATATTATGATTTGTATTTCATACGAGGAAGTTATAGTGAAACTATATTGTGAAAATTCCAGTCATTCCTATGATAGGGTTACCAAACCGGCTCTTCAGAATATGGCTATTCTTATTACATATTTGGTTAATATGAAAAGGTTTCCACAGTTTTAATATTGGTCTTACACTGTTTTCCTAAATTATCTAATGACATTGTTCATGAACACGTTGGATCTGACATTGTGTTTGTGTTTGTGTGTGTGTGTGTGTGTGTTTACAGGCTTGCAATCGCTTCAATGACTCAGGGGCCTGCGTCCCACTGTGTCCTCAGACCCTCATCTATAACAAGCACACCTTCCAGCTGGAGCCCAACCCCAGCGCCAAGTACCAGTACGGCTCTATCTGCGTGTCCCAGTGTCCCAGTGAGTCCTGAATCAGTCTCTGCTCTGTGTGTCTGCTTTTCAGTCTGTATCAGTGAGTACTCAGGGAGCGCTTAACCTGTCTGTGTGATTCAGTGAGTACTCATCCTGTCTGAGCGACTCAGTGAGTACTCATTCTGTCCGTGTTATTAAATGCGTACTCATTCTGTCTGTGCGACTCGGTGAGTGCTTTACCTGCCTCGGTGAGTCAGTGAGTACTCATCATGTCTGTGTGACATAGTGAGTACTCATTATGTTGTGTGACTCTGAGTACTCATCATGTCTGTGTTGCTCAGTGAGTGCTTTGCCTGCCTTGGTGAGTCAGTGTTCAGTGAGTCAGTACTGACTCATCATGTCTCAGTGAGCAATTAACTTGTTTCTATGTCTGGTATGGTGTATGTTAGTACAACAAACTATCTAATACAGATCTCCTTCTATACAGATATTAACAGTATTGTCCTCACTTTTAACCACCTGACACACTACACAATTGAAGGTCAAGCTGATGTACAATTTCAGCATGCACACTGTACTTCACCAGGAATCTCAACAAACTGCAGGGATCAGCAACTAGTGGTGGCCCATGGGCGAAATATGACAATCCAGCAATAAAGTCTTTTTGGTTTGCTGGTGTTTATACATTTTTTTAAATACAGTAAATGTATGCACATTGAAGTAAAAGTTAGTGTAGAAATAGAGAGAATTTTGTTGGTTAATAACGGTCATGTCAATTAAGCATTACTATATAGGGTTAGTGTATCAGTGTAATCAGGTAAGAAATGATTATGCCACTGTCAATGTGATGTGTGATGCGTTAACAATTGTGGTCAATTTGAAGTGTATGAATTGGCACAAGGCTCAATATACTTGCCAATGCGTGCTATACCAGCTTTTAAAATAGCTAAAGCTATTAGCTATTTTGTGCTACTGTGCTACTGACAGCAAAGTGGCCTCTTTCGGCCTCCCACGTGGTCCAGTGGTTACAACGTTCGACACTGGCCATGGAGACCGGGGTTCGATTCCCCGTCTTGCCAGAGTCGGCTCTGGCCGGGAGTGCTGCCAGGGGCGGCGATTGGCTGTCCGACCCAGGGAGGGGGGAGGGAAGCCGACAGGACGTTCGCGGCGCATAAGAGTGGCCCTGTAGTACCGGGTTACGGTCGACGGCCTGGCGAGTGCCATCTCGGAGGAGATGTTACTTCGCCTTCGTCAGTACCGGTCACAGGACTACGGCAGCGAACTCACATTACTAGGGGGGGATTGACATAAAAATTGCGGGTGTAGTTGGCTACTAAATTGGGAGAAAATGGGATACAATCTCTACAAAATTGTGGCCTCTTTCTCTCTCACAGCCAACTTTGTGGTGGATGGCAGCTCATGCGTGAGCGGCTGCCCATCGGACAAGAAGGAGGTGGACAAGAACGGGCTGAAGCAGTGTGAGCCCTGTGGTGGCCTGTGCCCCAAAGGTACCCCAAATATCCCCCCTTATATAATCTGTAAACATGAGCATTACCCTAAATATACCCCCTTATACATTCTATAAGAGCAGCCCCCATATATTATAATTGAATTATAATTTTTTGTTTTTGTTTTTTATGTTTGTCATATTTGGCTCTGAGTTGGGTTTTTTATTTTCTTTGTTTGTTTTTATTGAATTAAGTTAATGTTTTTGTTTTTGTTTGAGCTGTCCAAATTCCCCAAAATAAGTCAAAGTCAATCCCCTTTCTGTTATACCTCCCATTTTTCCCCATCTCTCTCTCTCTCTTCCTCCAGCTTGCGTGGGCACGGGCTCCCCACACAGACAGACAGTAGACTCCAGAAACATTGACAGTTTCATTAACTGCACAAAGATCCAGGGCAGCCTGCACTTCCTTACCACTGGGATCTCAGGGTGAGTCTCAGCCAATCAAAGAGAGGAGCAGTACAAATGTAGGTGGGGTCTCAGGGTGAGTTCCAACCAATCAGAGAGGAGAAGTATGAATGTAGGTGGGGTCTCATGTTGAGTTCTTTTTTTATTTTTTTTGTGTTGTTTTTCTTTAAAATATTACATTTTCTCCCAATTTAGTAGCCAGTTACTCCCTCTATGTATTTTGATTTACCCTCTCCACCGCTCATCTCTACGAGGCAAGCTATTTCTCAGAGGGCAGCGAACTCCCGCTTCCTTCAAGACGGAATTCGCCCACCCACGTTCTGGAGACTCCTTACGTGCTTCACGGCGGACCGAACCGGCTCACCCTCCCCCCTCCCCCTTGGGCGAACAGCCAAATGCCACCCCCAATCAGGGCTGACGACCAGGGCCGGTCTGGTAGAGATGGGTTTCTAACCGCATCCCACACCGTATCAGACCAGCCAAAATATGTTATTTTAGACCGCTACGCTATCCGCCGCCCTTCAGGGTGATTTCTAACCAATCGGAGTGAGGAGCAGATGAGTGTGTCCTCAGTGTGGTGTAGGCAACCAACCAATCAAGCAGTCCAGTCCAGTTCAGTTACAGTCACTGTAACCTCAGTGTAACAGGACCAGTGGAACAGTAAATATTGTCCCCTATACTGTGCAACCTTAGTGTAGCAGTGTCATAGGGCAAATGTTGTTCTTCATGTTGATTCCAGGACTCCCTCTACATGCTCCACACACCTGTGTTGGTCTGTCTTTCTCCTGATCAGGGGAACGTTTCCCTTTATTTTAAGTCCTTGGCCTGGACTTGTCCTTCTTGCCTATGTTGATGCTTTTAACTCTATCCCTCCCCACAGTGACCCATATCACAACATCTCTGCGCTTGACCCAGAGAAACTGAACATCTTCCGCACTGTCCGAGAGATCACAGGTGTGTGTAAGATTTATTTTCCACAATATATGATTCGTTGATTACTAGGGAGTAATATAGAATTCAGGAACCATTACACAAGACTTGACTTGAAAAAGGCATGCATGTTTTTTGACTGCTTTTCTGTGTTATTGGCCCTCCTGGCAGACATCCTGAGTATCCAGTCCTGGCCCAGAGAGCTGTCCAACCTGTCTGTGTTCTCCAGCCTCACCACCATACAGGGAAGAACACTGTTCAAGTAAGACTGAGTCTGCTCCCATCCCCACCCCATCCCCACAGTCCTGCCCAACCATGGTATTTAGGTCCATCTCTGCACACGTCTCTCTCAGGATGTATGATGTATGTAGTTCCAGTCTGTGTCCAGTGTGTTACCTCCATATCTCCTTGTTTAATGCTGTCTTACCACCACAACTCTATGTCATACCTCCCCATCTCCTTGTTTAATAGCATTATAAAATAACACTGTGTGTTACCTCCCCATCTACTCGTTTAATAGCATTATAAAACAACGCTCTGTCTTACCCATCCCAACTCCTTGTTGAATAGCCTTATAAAATAAGCCACTTTATGCATGTTTCTCACCAGCCTTTCTGTGTCTGTTATGTCCCTCCTCCCATCACCCCTCCCTCTCCTTTATGTGCCTCAGAGGAGTCAGTTCCAAAAGGTATGGTGCTTTGTATTTTCACCAAACACCTTCCCGAAACCTCACTATAATAACTCGCTGCGTGTTGAAATTCCAAAATCTTAGATCCAAGAGCTCTGAGCTCTTGTGATCCCCACACAAGCATGCACATTCTGTCCAGTAGCATGAATTCACATGTTGCATAAATTAAGCTGCACTGGGAAGGATAACGGTGTGTTGTGGGTTTGGCCCATAAGGCATGAAGTAAATGGGATGTGTGATTAGACATGTGTAGACATGTGAATCTTATTGGTTGGACATTTAGTGTTTTGTCCCAAACACATTGATCATTAAAAGCAGGGTTGTGTGCCTTTGATTTAAACCAAATTTTTACTGATGAACATCAAATCTGAATATATATGTTGTTGTCCCCTTCATACAATCTTTTTTTTAAACTTTGATTTATAAAAAAATAAAAAATAAATACCAATATGGATTTCTGACTGGTCAAAATGCTAAAAACATTACAAAATTGAAGATGTACAGCCTTAGTTATGAATATTTTTTATTTAAATCATATGAAAGTGTACACATTTATCATATTCATGTTATTCTGCATATTTACGTACACGTAGGAATTATTAGGGAATTATTTGGGAACCAGTTAGCCTTAAAATTTCTAAATAATTTTCACAACTCAAAATGATAGTGATTATTGCTGAATTGGCATGACAGATTCTCAATAGTCAGCAGATGGTCAGCTCCTTTGTTCCTTTCTGTCTACTTGCTTACTCTCTGAGGTTTTGGTTGGTAACAGAGTTTGTGGTGCTCTGTATTACAGTGTATTAATATTCCTGAAGAGGCCTGAAGGACAAAATGTCTATTACCATGATTTTGTTCTTAGTCATGGTCCTTCATGAATGTTCATAGGCTTTGACGGTAGAGAGGCAGAACTTTCAGTATTAAGAATATGGAGCTGGCCATCTGGTTAGTGTATACAATCTGTGGTATGGAGGCATTTGGGAAATATGTTGGCCTTTCCTTCCTATAATCACTTCCTGTCAAACAGGAAGAAGATTGACATGATTTCTATATGTCAAAAAAACGGGTTAGGTTGGCCTATTTGTCAATTTGACTTTTTTTATTCTTTTGCTGTACAAATTTTTAACATTTGTCTATTTGTCTCTCTTCATCCCTTTTTGCCAATCTTTTACTCTACCCTCATATCCTTCCTCACCGTTTTCCCACTTCTCCATTCTTTAACTATTCATGCCCCTTTTCTTTCCTTCCCTCACAAACCCCGCCCCTTCCTACACGTACTCCTTCCCCAACCTCAATCTGCCCCTCCCCCTCCTCTTCCCTCACAAACCCCTCCCACTCTTGCATTGACTCCTACCACCTCAATCTGCCCCTCCCCTATCCTAATAAACCCCTCCTCCTCTTGTACTGACCCCCCCCATCCCACTCTGCCCTTCCGTTTTCCTCACAAACCCCTCCCTCTCTTGCACTAACCCAATCTGTCCCGCCCCCTCTCAAATTGTCCCATCCCCTTCCTGCCTTCCCCCCTGCCTCTCAGGGGCTACTCTCTCCTGGTGATGAAGCTGCCCTCCCTCACCTCGTTGGGCCTGCGCTCCTTGCGGGAGATCAGCGACGGTAGCATCTACATCAGCGGGAACAGGAAGCTGTGCTACCACCACACTGTCAACTGGACCCAGCTGTTCACCGGGGTGAACACTCAGAGGCGCCAGGACACCAAGGACATCAAGAAGAACCGGCCCGAGACTGATTGCAGTGAGTGCATTCTTATATAACCTGTTTTGTCTTACCTATTTTACTTATTTTACTTACTTTCTTTCATGTGTTACCTTATGTTGGGTATATTTCTTTTTTTCCCAATTACATTTGCCTTTTTGTTTTCAAAGTATTTCCAAAAATTGTAATGACCATGGATTTCAGTTTGTAAATTCCAAACTGAATACGTGGGTAACCCCAATAAAGTAAAGTCAAGTAAAAGGGTCGTAAAGGGTGCCAAAGCATTGGTTCATAACCACAGAGCTATGACTGGTGGAAGCTGATGTTTGGTACAGTTTACAGGCTCTGTATGTGACTTGCGTATTGACATATTGACTTGCTTTGTATTTGTGTATTTGTGTGTGTGTGTGTCTGTGCAGTTGCAGAGGGGCACGTATGTGACCCCCTGTGTTCGAGCGCTGGCTGCTGGGGCCCAGGCCCAGACCAGTGTCTGTCCTGCAGGAACTACAGCCGAGGGGGTACTTGTGTCTCCCACTGCAACTTCGACTCTGGGTCAGTCTGCCCGCATGCAGTTCTATCTTCTTGATCACATCTTCCTATCAATCCCTTCTTCTGTTTCTCCATTCTTCAACTGTTCATGCCCCTTCTTTTCCCTTCCCTCACAAACCCCATCCCTTCCTAGCCTCAATCTGCACCTCCCCCTCCTCCCTCACAAACCCCTCCCCTTCCTACCCTGACCCCTCCCCCACCTCTTTCTTATGGAGGTGAACACTTGGGTCAGTCAATTTGTTTGATCTCTCTCGATCCCTCTCTCTCTCTCTTTTTCTCTGTGCTACATTTTCAGCCATGCAAAGTACGGCACAAAGTAATGCAAGCTTATTGGTAATTTCACCCAGCACTCTGAAATTGGACATTTCAATCTACTGCTGAAATGGGCTGCCCCACTTTAAATGCACAAAATTAGGGCTGTGATAGGGCTGTGTTTAAGAAAATAATCTGTCAAAATGGATGGTTTCACCTATCTAAACAACTTTTATTTACGAGCACCAAAATCACCTCTTTGCGCTAATACATTGGTTTTGCTGCAGATTTGGCAACTAAATTCCAATGCCATTATAATGTCTCACATGCATATGCACTTCATGTTATGAGAGCGTATATTTCATAATGGATATTTTATATTTATGGGCGATATGACATGTAACTGTTCGCCAGCTAATTGGTTAACAACGTTATTTTAAAGGTGCTTGTAACAATTCCAATGGTCTCATGTTCTTTTTTTACTCTATCTTGATATTTCTGACCATTTGCAATTATATTTCGGAGAGAGAGATAGGAGAGGAAAATAAATATCGTTGAGTAGGAATGATTCATATCCGGCTATGCAACACATCAATGGTTTAATCTGTTAAACCAACCGTATTTATGATTGCGCTATCCTGCAATCACCGTGAAAAATGCCAGAATGGAATTTCAACATCCCCCTCCATGCGTTTATACCACTCTATAGTCTTATGATCAACCACAGTGTTTGCTTTGCGTAAAAAGAGCCCTCCCTCTCTGTCATCTGTTTATATAACCCCCTTTTCGCCCTGTACCTGTGTGGCATGATCAACCGAACCCCACTTTTCTCTCACAGGGAGCCACGGGAGTTTTCGGGGCAGAACAGGGAATGCATCGCCTGCCACACAGAGTGTCAGGTCCTGGACGGGAAGGCCAGCTGCAGTGGCCCGGTACACCACTCTACTTGTCCTCCTCATCTCTCTCTCGCTCTGTCTCGGACCTCCGGAGACCTCTCTCTCTCTCTGACCTCTGGGGCCAGGGGGACCTCTCTCCTCCTCTCCCTCCCTCCACTCCTGACTGGCTATATGTTCATGACCAAATAACATGCTGGCCAAGAGCTGTGGAATTATCGCAAAAACAGGCATAATTTTTTGGTGCCTGACAAACAACTCTTATTGACCATTGTGTGATGGACAAGAGCCAATCAGAGTGGATTGTGTACAGCGTTCATTAAGTAACCTATTCTGCTGAAGTAGTAGGTAGCGCTTAATGTTTTCAGTGTTTATTTTCTGTTTAACTTTCCTCGCACTTTACTCTGGAGATAATTATCTTTTAGTTACACGGGGCAGAACGGGCATCAGTTTTGGGTGTTAATCATTAACAAATGTTCATTAATAAATAATTATTCAGTGTTATTAATCATTAATCAATGTTACTTCATTAATCATTAATCAATGTTAGTTAATTAGTCATTAATCAATGTTACTTCATTAATCATTAATCAATGTTGCCAAAATCATCGTAAGTCAATGTTCCTTAATTAATCATTAATCAATGTTGATTAATTACTTATTAATTCAACTAATTAATAAACATTTTTGTTTGGAAAAAGACCCTGTGTTAGTTTAATTTCTTTGTTCTGTTCTTATGGCTTGATGATATATTGATTATTATGTGAATGAAAAGATGTTGAGATTGTTAAAGTCTCAATATCTTTTCTTTAATAACAGGGGTAACAGGGTTATGAATGATTAATCAATTAACCACTAAAAGTTATTTCAAATGATTAAGAGCTGTCATTAACATTTAACATAACGTGGCCTTTACAGCTAACACTCAACAAGCAGAATGATTCATATGAACATTAATATGCGTCAATGGAAGTATGACATTCCATTCATGCTTACACTTAGGTAGGGAGCACTGAATTCAAATCACCAACCTAAATATTATCGGCCAACATCCTCACAACATACCCATCTCAGATCCACGGGCACAACAATTTTGAGATCATTGTGCCTTGTATCCAAGTTGTTGTCAAAGCAGAATTTCTACAACTTTTGTCTGTGCACCGCACTGCGAAGACTGAAAAGAAAACGTGTGATCACTCTTCACCTTGATGAGGCATCCCAGGTTCAGGGGGAATGTGGATGAAAAACAAGGTGCAGCACGTTGGACTACTATGAATTCAACAGCAATCCCTGCCTGGGAAAGCCAGCAGAGTGAAATCTTGGTATTCGCCGTGCTCGCCTAATGGTTCTGTGGTCTGCCTCTCCTTCTGCCACAGCCAGTAGGCCAGGGGTACATGACTCCATTCCCAGAGGGCCTGTGTGTGTATGCTGGTTTTTGTTCTCGCCAATTATTATGGCTTCATTTGTTTTAAACGGTGGTATTGTTTGCTCCTTCATCGGAACACAGTAAAAACCCTTTCACCGAAGATACGTGTGCAGTCTGCAACTGTAGCTCTTTAGTAGTTATTTAATTCTAATGAAATAGTGTAGAGCAAAAGCTGGCATGAAACGGATCAGCCCCTGTTGTTCACCCCTGTGGTAGACACAACTCAACATGATCATTTACCTTTGTGAGAATCAGTAACTGGGCATCATTCCTGTCGATAGCGATAAAAACCTGTACATTTTCAGTCGCTTAAAATTCAGCTGCATTTGCCCTGAAATCAGTCGATCTGTATATTGCTTTTTGAAGGACAGAATAGAGGCTATTCTGTATCAGTTTTGATTTACCGCCCCAAGACTGAAACCTGTTCCTTCCTATTATCTGAGTATTCCAGACAGGAGTGAAGGATGCCAACATAAATCAAATGACACATCAATGAATATTTCTTAATTTATGTTTATTCATTAATCACATGCTCTTATCCAGATGGACTTCCACTGTGATGCATCCAATAAGGCTCAATGAACAGCAGTATAGATGGAGATATGAAATTAAAAGTGACTGAAAATTAACAGGTTTTTGTTGCTATTAACAGCAGGGATAAAATACCCAGTTACTGATTCTCACAGAGGTCAATTATTGTGTTGAGTTGTGTCTCACACAGGGGAGTGCAACGAGCGTTAATCCATTTCAGCATTTCATGCCAGATTCTGTTCTAAATGATTTCATTAGGATCCAATCATTTATAAAGAGCTACAGCTTAAAATGTTTTGAACCAAGAGAACAAATGTCTTAACTGTATTTGAAGAGATCTATCAATCTAAAATATGGAATAGTGTCTTCCCGTCCCCTCTTTCTCAATATATCTTGCTCCACCCTCCTCAGGGAGCAGATGAGTGCATGGCCTGTGCCAGCCTGAAGGACGGCCCCCACTGCGTGCCCTCCTGTCCAGATGGGGTGATGGGGGAGATGGGGCTCATTTTTAAATACCCCAACGCCAAGAGCCGCTGCGAGCCATGCCACGTCAACTGCACCCAGGGGTGAGCCACAGAGCGGAGGGAAGAACTTGCCAACTTGGTCCAGGAAGAACTTGACAACTAATATTTATTCATTCGCTTATTAATTAATCGGATGCTTATCCGGATGGACTCAGTGTGGTGCGTCCAATAAGGCTCCATGAACAGCAGTATAGATGGAGATATAGTATGTAATACAGTCTAAACACTGTGTAATGCCAATGGTACAGTATAATACAAAGTTGTCATTAGCAGGTGCAGCAGTGAAGAGGACAAAGAAAAGCAAGCCTTCAGTAAAAGTGCTATAGCAGCAATCACAGAGTGCACCAGTTATCAGCACTGGCTGAAGTTCAATACGTTCTTCAGTAAATTATTGTTAGTTTATGGAGAATGGAGAGAATGAGGTGCAGAAAGATAGAGATGCAGTCTGAAGTTAGGTTTCCAGTCTGTGCCAATAGATGGCCAGCAGGTTGACTGCAGTGAAAGCTGGGCTTTTGTTTGGGCCTGTTTTGGGTTGCTCATCTCTCCTTGATTCTGTGCGGCCCTCGATAAGCGACCAATGTTTTCTCTCCCGTATTTTCCCGAAGAGGACATTGAATGCAAATGTAAAATTCTGGCACAAACAAATCCTTAATGTTCAATATTTGGTTAATCAGATTTCTGCAGGACCGCACATGCACTGTGTGTGTGTGTGTGTGTGTGTGTGTGTGTGTGTGTGTGTGTGTGTGTGTGTGTGTGTGTGTGTGTGTGTGTGTGTGTGTGTGTGTGTGTGTGTGTGTGTGTGTGTGTGTGTGTGTGTGTGTGTGTGTGTGTGTGTGTGTGTGTGTGTGTGTGTGTGTGTGTGCGCTGTCTGTGTGTGGTATGAAGTATGAAACCATTTTGTGTCTGGTCTGTTTTTCAGGTGCTCAGGCCCAGGCAATAAAGACTGTCTGGAAATACCACGTGCTGTCACCAGGTTAGTGTCTCCCTCTCTTGGTCAGGATGTGGAACTGCAATATTAAGAACAAATAGAAGTACTGTACATAGATTAAGTACATCACTGTGTCTAGTTTAGACTTGAAGGACGCTGGAGGCTTTGACATCCCTATAAATTCCATTTATTGTTGTCATTGTGAAGAAATGTCTTCTAGTGACAGAGTGAATTTGACTTTTAACGCATCTCCACCATATGTCTCATAAGTACATTGTTTGTGTTTCTTTTTTAAATTGAATACTCACCAAGAATCTTGCCAATTTACTACCTGCAGTGATCAGACTGTAAAAGCAATTAGACTATACCACTATCCAATCCCAGGCTGAAATCGGGTGGCAAAGTGTGTGGTTGGAGCAAATACCTGCAGACACTGTGGCCCTCGAGGCCTGGGATTGAATAGCCCTGGTCTGTACCATGTGTACACTCAATGCACTCAATATTTTCCCCTGGCTTCTGTTTAAACTTTTGCATTATGTATACACTTTGCTCAGTGAACAAAGGGAAAATGTGCAAAAGAGCATTTTTCAGTAACGCTTTTCAGTGTCTTATTGTGTGTTTTGTATTTCCATCTTTTTTAATACTTATTCCCAGCTAGCCCCAACTGTCATTCCAGCTTTTCACATGGTTATAGTAAGGTTTATAAGGTTGTGATCTGTTTTGGGTGAATAAAAAACGTCGTACCAACGTCTATACAATGTTTTCTTTTTCTTTTTTTGTACCAGCCTCAAACCACAACTTTCCAGCTACCTTGTAAATAGGTCCCACAGGAAAAGGTTTAGCAGCCCAACAAAATCATGAGAACGCAATGTTTTCACAACTTACCACAACCTAAAAAAACATTTTAAAAACCTAATGTGGCTGACTGGGACTATTAAAGATAAAATCATTACTAGGTGTGTTCCTGAAACTCAGGTTGTGCGTTGCTCATTTTTAGCGAAAAAACGTAGATGACCCCTCCTTGATCTCAGCTGTCTCCAAAGTCTCACTCTGATGTCCTGGTGTTGGTCCTGGCCCTTCTGTCCCCCTGTAGTGTTAGATGTCCTTATGTCCTTGATTGCAGCAGTCCCCCAGTCTCACTGTGATATCTTAGTGTTTCTCCTCGGCCCTTCTCTCCCCCTGCAGTGTGAGAACCACAGGAATTGTGCTGGGAGTGTTGGCGGGCGTGGTCGTGTGCTTTGCCGTCTTCGTACTCAGCATGCTGTACCACCGAGGCCTGGCCATCCGACGCAAGAGAGCCATGAGGAGATACCTGGAGAGAGGGGAGGTGAGAGAGAGCGTGTCTGTGGGTGTCTGTGGGTGTGTGTGTGTGTGTGTGTGTGTGTGTGTGTATACATGTTTGCCTGTGGTGTGTGTGTGTGTGTGTGTGTGTGTGTGTGTGTGTGTGTGTGTGTGTGTGTGTGTGTGTGTGTGTGTGTGTGTGTGTGTGTGTGTGTTTATATGTTTGCCTGTGGGTGTGTGTGTGTGTCTGTGGGTGTGTGTGTGAGTCAATGTGTGTGTCTGAGTGTGTGAGGCCCAGACGATAAAGACTGTCTGGAAACGCCACGCGCTGTCACCGGGTTAGTGTCTCCCTCTCTTGGTCAGGATGTGGAACTGCAATATTAACAAATAGAAGTACTGTACATAGATTAGTACAGTACTGTGTAAACCTGAATTCATCCATCACTGTGTCTAGTTTAGACTTGGACGCTGGAGACTTTGGTTGTGTGTGTGTGTCTGTGTGTGTGTGTGTGTGTGTGTGTGTGTGAGAGTGTCAGTGCACCCCAACATCTGTTTTAACACTGCATCCATAATAACTGGTATTGTTAATGTAACAAATGTTTGAGGATGTTTTGGACTTTTGTTTCTCTCAGAGCTTTGAACCACTGGACGCGGGGGAGAAGGGGACCAAGGTCCACGCCCGGATTCTGAAGGCAGCAGAGCTGCGTAAAATCAAAGCCCTTGGCTCAGGTGTCTTTGGCACTGTGCACAAGGTGTGTCTCACCGCCTACACTGAACATAAAGTCCACGCCTCCATATACCAAACATAAAGAAAGCCACGCCTCCATATACCAAACATAAAGGAGGCCACGCCTCCATACAACAAACATAAAGGAGGCCACGCCTCCATACAACAAACATAAAGGAGGCCACGCCTCCATACGCCAAACATAAAGGAGATCACTACCTGCCCTACACCTAACATAGTAGAGGTGACTTCTCCATTACAATCTACCTAGCTCCTTTACTGCCTGACTTGTCAGCCTTAACTATTGCTACTTGCCAGAAATTGCATCTGGTGGCCATACTCATCTATTACCCGCAGGTGAGTGTGTGGTTTCTACGTGGGGTTGACTTTGAACACAAAACACATGAGTTTCTTCAGGTAACCCTCAATTAACTCTGGTTAACTTGGATCGAAGAGCTGCTTTTTAACGGGGGAGAAGTCCCTCTCCTTCCATGCTGCTCTTTAATCCTACTTTTTTCCCCACGCAGGGCTTGTGGATCCCTGAAGGAGACTCGCTGAAGATCCCTGTGGCCATTAAGACCATCCAGGACCGCACCGGACGCCAGACCTTCACTGAGATCACTGACGTGAGGCTCATGCGCTCACACACACACACACACACACACACACACACACACACACACACACTGTGTATACTCACAAACACACAGATATAAATGATAGCACACGTTCACAAGCACGTTGCTACTGTGTACATACACATACATGCCCAGTCACACACATAGATATAAACTATTACTTCCACACACAAACACACTATATTCTCACACACACACAAACTTATACACAGTACACACATACATGATGATATACGTACACACTAGCACTCAGACACACACACATACACTGATAAACATACAACTTCCCTACATTTTACATTTACATTGACATTTTAGGCATTTAACAGATGCTCTTGTCCAGAGCGACTTACACAGTTTACATTTCTTTACATACAATCCATTTATGGAGCTGGATATTTTACTGAAGCAATTCAGGTTAAGTACCTTGCACAACAGCAGTGCCCCACCTGGGAAGCCCAGCTCCCTAACCATTACACTACATTGCCAGCCTAGATACCTCCCTCACACACTCACACATTCACACACTCATACACTCCCTCACACTTAGATACCTTGTGATACATATTCTCATATAGTGTACACACACGCACACACCATACACATACACAACATGCACACAAACATACAGAGAGATGACACATACTCCATCACCTTGTCACACTTCTTGCTGTAATCTACATTCTGGTGCAGACAGCATCAGACAAACACAAGCTAATTTCACCAAAACAGTAATGTTTCATTTTTTATTTAAAATTGGACTCCTAGTCTCATTGTGACGGGTCCTTTCATTAATGAACTTTGCCTCCATTCACAGCACATGTTGGCGATGGGCAGCCTTGACCACGCTTACATCGTCAGGTTGTTAGGCGTTTGCCCAGGTGCCTGCCTGCAGCTGGTCACTCAGCTCAGCCCACAGGGGTCCTTACTGGAGCATATCAGGCACCGCAGGGACAGCCTGGACCCCCAGCGTCTGCTCAACTGGTGTGTGCAGATTGCCAAGGTGAGATCCTGTGGCCATATGTGTGCCATACGTAGGTACCAAGACCATTTCCGTGTATGGGATACAGGATGTGTGTGAGTGAGTGAATGGGTATGTGAATGAGAGAGTGTACATGCGTACCGATAGAGGATGTGTGTGTATGCATGAGTGAGTGAGTGAGCGAGCGGGTGTGTGAATGAAAGAGACCATACGCATGTACTAATGCAGAATGTGTGAATGAGTGAGCGAAGTGAGCAGGTGTATGAACGAGAGACCATACGCATATACCGAGTCAGGATACGTGTGAATGCGTGTGTGAATGCGAGAGACCGCATGAATGCGCGACACAGGACGCGTGACACACACTTATGCCTCTGTCCCAGGGGATGTATTACTTGGAGGAACACCGTATGGTGCACAGGAACCTGGCCGCTCGGAACGTGCTGCTGAAGAGCGACTACATGGTCCAGATCTCCGACTACGGCATCGCCGATCTGCTCTACCCCGACGACAAGAAGTACTTCTACAACGAGGTCAAGGTACGGCACGTTCTTCGGTCTGTCGATCAGGACACTTGGGCCGCTTGCCCCAGGGTCTGACTGACAGCGCGCCTCGCTGGATCATCCTATGTATGTCCAATCCAGGGCTTCCCAAACTTATGGGGGTCCTGGGGACCCCTGTGTGGCCTGGTTTTTGTTTCAGCCCATCCCATGTTTAGTTAACGTCATTGAGAACGTTTACGTGCTTCCAGGATTTTGATCAAATCAGCACGCAGGTTTGGCTCATTATCATTAAATGGGGTTTTTTTCACCGTTCGTTTCCCACAGGTACAGTTTCAGTAACCAGGCATCCACACTTTCAGCATTTAGTTCCCTCCAGCGTGATTTTTCCTGTCAATCACTTCTGTTAATCAATCGGCTGTATATAAAATACCGCCTTTTGACACCGCTGCTCAATGAACAGCTCATTAGACAGTGGAAGTGGCCATTTAGGCTGGAACGGAATCCAGCGCACACAGGTGTCCCCAGGACTGAGTTTGAGTACGGCTCTGATGCGATCCTCAGTAGAACCTCAGGAGGTTTCATGCTAGTCGTGACTCTTATGGGTATTTTCTCTTCTGTGCACTTTGTCCTTTTCTCTCAGACTCCCATCAAGTGGATGGCCCTGGAAAGTATCTTGTTTCGGAGATACACACATCAGAGTGATGTATGGAGCTATGGTAAGTGTGTGTGTGTGTGTGTTGTGACATCATGAGAGGTTTGACCAGGGCAGGTCGGTGTGGGGCAGTGCAACAACACTAAAAAACAGGCAAAACACAGACGGTTCAAACAATAAGTCCAGGTTTATTTCTCCGCAGGGAATGAATGGGTACCTTTCCTCCAAACAATAATCCAAAATCCAACTTAAATGTTCCAAGAGAAAAAAGGGTTCTTCCAGAAATCCAAACATTCAAAAAATGCCTCAACCAAAAATGTCACAGTTCATCCTGCCAACAATCCTCTTCTAGTACACAATTCTCAAATCAAAAGGTTACTTTCCTGGGTGTGTTGGTTCCTTCCAGCTCCTTCCAGCCATGTGCTCGGCTCCTCACTCTCTCTCCCCTTTGTCCTGCATGTGGGCTTTCTATACTGGCCTTGATTAGGTGGCCCACGCACCTGCACCTGGAGTCGTGATGCACTGTGGGACTTGTAGTGTGTACAACGGCGGCCATTTTGTGAAGTGGCCGCCGATCTAATATTGGAATGTAGCACCCGTCTACTACACGTCCCCTCGTGATGCCACAGTGTGTAAATTGTAAATTTTGCAATCATGGGAGTTTGTATAATAATTCATTATAAAGACAGGAAGCTATTGGCCAGAAATGATTGCTTAAGTGTAAAATTTGGCAGTTACCGATCTCTGGTTTACAGTATGTAGGTGTGTATTTGTGTGTGTGTATGTGTGTGACTGCGTATTTATATGTCAGCACGAGAAAGGGTGTGTGTGAGTGTATGTTTCTGTCTTTTTTTATTCAAACACTCATTGGTTAAGTAACTATTTTTATCCATAGTAAGCCACATAATGTATTTGTGAACCCTGCCCCCCTGCAGGAGTGACCGTGTGGGAGATGATGTCATTTGGGGCGGAGCCCTATGCAGCTATGCGATCCCAGGAGGTGCCGGACCTCCTGGAGAAGGGGGAGCGCCTGTCCCAGCCACAGATCTGCACCATTGACGTCTACATGGTCATGGTGAAATGTAGGTCTCTCTCTCTCTCTCTCTGTCTGTCTCTCTCTCTCATTACAGGTTGTACGCACTGATATACCTATGTGGGTCTGTACATGCTGTGGGTTTACATATGTAACAATTGTTCTTGTTGGTCTCTGACAGCCATAACTTCCTCTTGATTGGCAGGCTGGATGATTGATGAAAACGTCCGGCCCACCTTCAAGGAGCTGGCCAATGAATTCACCCGGATGGCAAGAGACCCGCCCCGCTACCTAGTGATAAAGGCGAGGGAGGTGAGTTGTGTTGATTAGCTTTGTGAAAAACTTTGGTAAATTAAGGGCAGTACGACGGGGGTTGCTGAGTGGCTCATCCTGTTAAGACACTGATTGCTCCAGTGTGTGGATGAGCCCCATGCTCTGGTATCAAATCCAGATTGTGCCAGTGCTGACTGTGGCTGGCAACCCCAAAGGGTGGCACACATTTAGCCATAGTGTCGCCCAGGGTTAGGGAAAGAGGAGAGAAGATGCCAAGTTTATCAGTGTCACTACGGATAGTAGGAGTCATTACATGAGCCTACAACATAACGTTTAGTGCCATATTAGGTGCCAGAGAGAGTTTGGGGGGGGGTTGATATGATTGTGTCTCATCACGACCAGGCGCCCGCAGTCTGCTTGTTTAAACTAAGTTACTCCTCCGACACAATGACTGCGCAGCCCAGCTGGTGGCCTGGGGAGTGAAAAAGAAGCGACAGCCGACAGCGGCATGTATTTTAGAAGAGAGCGGCTGCCTGCCTGCTCTCTCTCCAGCATCGATGGAGACCGGCTTGCAAACACAACTGGCCGCGCCAAATTGGGAGGAGAAAGGGGAAAATCGGGGGTAAAGACATGAGGTGAGGAAGTGCATAGTGTTTGAGTGAAGCCTTGATTCATCCCCCCCTTCCTCTCCAGGTGGACAGCAGCCAACCAGAGGTAGCCCCAGATGAGACTCATCAGCGGGGGGAGGAGCTGGCTGGTTTGGAGGTGGGGCTAGAGGACCAGGACGGGGAAGGTCTGGACGAGGGCATGGACTCCCCGTCTCTGTACCTGTCTCCTTCCAGGAGCCAAACCCGCCTGCGCCTCGACTCACACCGGGTGAGCCTGACCTTACCAAAACAGGAGCAGAGTATTTAAAAATATACACATTATTTAGATTATGGAAATTGTTCTGAATATAATTTAGCACTACATTATACACTATTTGAAATGTATCAAATTGTGTGTGTGTGTGTGTGTGTATATATATATGTATATATATGTGTGTGTGTGTGTGTGTGTGTGTGTGTGTATGTATATATATATATGTGTGTGTGTGTGTGTGTGTGTGTGTGTATATATATATATGTGTGTGTGTGTGTGACCACAAAAAAAGTTATACTTTTATATTCTGCCTGCTTGAGCATATTATAAATGAAACTGTCGATTTATATTTCTTTAACATGTACACACTTTTACCCCTCGCAACATGCCATTTTTCTGAATCTGTCCGACTGTATGTACAGTCAGGTCCATAAATATTTGGACATTGACAAAGTTATTGTTATTTTAGCGGTCTACCACAGCATATTGGAGTAAAATTAAATAATGAACATGAGCAAAATGAACAAAGTGCAGACTATCAGCTTTAATTTGAGGGTATTTACATCCAAATTGGGTGAACGCTGTAGGAATTACAGCACTTTTTATATGTGGTCCCCCCCTTTTTAAGTTGATTTCAAGTGTGGCATTTGCATTTGGAATCTGTCGCTGTTAACTCTCAATATGAAGTCCAAAGAGCTGTCACTGCCAGTGAAGCAAGCCATTATTAGGCTGAAAAATCAAAACAAATCCATCAGAGAGATTAGGTGTGACAACTATTTGGTACATTCCTAAAAAGAAAGAACGCACTGGTGAGCTCAGGAACACCAAAAGGCTCGGAAGACCACGGAAAACAACTGTGGTGGATGACAGAATAATTATTTCCCTGGTGAAGAAAAAACCCTTCACAACAGTTGACCAGATCAAGAACACCATCCAGGAGGTAGGCGTATCTGTGTCAAAGTCAACAATCAAGAGAAGACTTCACCAGAGTAAATACAGAGGGCTATATTATCTGCTCAGATTTAGCCAAATGCTTCAAAACTCATTGGACGGCGCTTCACAGTGCAGATGGACAATGACCCGAAGCATACTGCGAAAGCAACCCAGTACTTTTTTATGGCAAAGACGTGGAATGTGGAATGGCTAAGTCAATCACCTGACCTGAATCTAATTGAGCATGCATTTCACTTGCTGAAGGCAAAACGCCCCAAGAACAAGCAGGAACTTAAGACAGCGGCAGCTGCATCACCAGGGAAGAAACCCAGCGTCTGGTGATGTCTATGGGTTCCAGACTTCAGGCAGTCATTGACTGCAAAGGATTTGCAACCAAGTATAAAATGACAATTTAATTTATGATTATGTTAGTTTGTACAATTACTTTTGAGCCCCTAAAATTGAGGGGACTATGTATAAAAATGGTTGTAATTCCTACAAGGTTCATACAATATTTTTGACAAAACCCTTAAATTAAAACTGAAAGTCTACACTTAAAGCACATCTTGGTTGTTTCATTTCAAATCCATTTTGCTGGCATACAGAGCCAAAATGATGAAAATTGTGTCACTGTCCAAATACTTATGGACCTGACTATATGTCATGGCTGTATGTATGTTGCCCTCCAGAATTATTGGCACCCTTGGTGAAGATGAGCAAAAAAGGCTATGAAAAAATGTCTTTGTTGTTCATCAGCTTGATCTTATACTCAAAATATGAGAGAAATCAAACCTTTAATTGAAGTAAAATTATTAAAGTAAAAAAAAAAGAAGCCTTTTCTCCCAATGTTTATTTTTTGAGAGATGTTCGTTTCTTGATAAGGTCGAATTCTTTGAATAATTTTACTTAAATTACCGGTTCGATTTCTATCATGTTTTGAGTGTAAGATCAAGTTGATGAACAACAAAGACATTTTTTCATAGCCTTTTTTGCTCATAAAAACCCTGACATTTTACTTATCATGTCCTCCTCCTCCTTCTCTGGTTTTGCCCCTCTCAGGCTCAGATGGGCCCAACAGGATACCTGCCTATGACCCCTGGCCCAGGAGAGAACTCCCGACAGGTCAGTCCCAGTGAAGTACTGATGAGATGCTCTCTCCATATCAGTGAGAGCATCTGGAATGGGAACTTACACTTTGTGAGATTGGTTTCCTGCATTCTGATTGGTTCTAGCAAGTTTTAGCCAGGATTACGTAATAGACCAAATCTACTTACTTCAACTCAATCACTCGGCTAGCCAGGGATAAGCCGTCTACGTTAAGCACGTTGCCCTATGTCTACGTTAAGCAATTTGTTGTCTAAAGCATTGATATAATTTAGTGCTAATTACTTATATACACTGATTGCATTAGTATGACAATCAGTATAAATTATATAATGGTATTATAGAGTTAACCCAAAATAAAGGCAACACTTGGGTAAATGAGGGATCCTTTAAACTGGTACAGTACTGAGAGTGTCATGGCCAGTCGGTAGGCAGCGGATAGGACCGACCCTCCCCTTTCCAATGAGCCCCCTCTTCCCACCCAGCTGGGACTCTCCTAGCCTGGGCCAGGGCCCGTTGAATGTCCCCCCCGGGGGACACGCTTTTATGTGTATTTTTCAATGCCCCAATCTTTCAATTGATTGAGCCAATTAACTTAAATATTTATCTGAATCCCCCCATAGTTGCGGCTTCCTCGCTCCCGGCTGAATTCGGCGAGGACAGTATCCGAGTCCTCGGAGGGTCGGGGGACGATGCTGGAGCTGGAGATGGAGGACTTCTCATTGGCTGGCAGCTTGCACAGGGGGCGGTGCCGAGAGGACAGCGCGTACCTCTCCCAGCGAATCAGCTCATCCAGCCCCTCTGAGACGCCCTCCCCTCAGACTGAAGGCGAGGAGGACCAGAGTGAATACGTGCTGCCCGGAGCAGCCCACAGCCCAGAAAGAGTGTGTGTGTGTGTGTGTGTGTGTGTGTGTGTGAGTGTTTGTGTGTGTGTGTGTGTTAGCCTTAGATGCTGTCTGGCATGATGTTTTTGTGTACCCTTGTTAGAACCTGTGTGTGTTTGTGTGTTTGTGTGTGTGTGCGTGCATGCGTGCGTGCGTGCGTGCGTGTGTGTGTGTGTGTTAGTGGACTGCAGTTGAAGGTTTTGTTATTTTATTTTAAGATAGGTATTCATTTATGTCACCATTCATATGCTTCATTTTGATTTATTTCGATTTCCATTTAGGAAAACGAAATGGCAGTTTAGGCAATCTTAGACCCTCACCCCTTTTATTTTCTTTCCCTTTCCATGATGTCAGAGGGTCTGCTGATGCCCCCTGCTTCCCGAAACTACCTGCCGCAGGGTAGGGGCACCAGGGTTCCATCCTCTTCATCAGGACCAATGGGAGTGCGGGGCTCTCCCTCAGAGGAATATGAGTACATGAACAAACAGACGTATTTACTGCCAGCTTCACACAGGCGTTCTTCTGACCGGCCCGAAGACAGAGCACGGAATGGCAGGCAGAAGGTCTCCCCTTTGCCCTCCCCTGCCTATAGTACCCTACTGTGTCCAGCAGGAGGAGACAGAGAGGCAGGAGAGGACTACACAGACTGCAGAGCCGTCCAGCCACCCAAAGCAAGTCTCTCAGGAGAAAAGGGGGCGACGTCAGACGGCGACAGCGATAGCCCTTCCTCGGCGACAGACAGCGAGGAGGGGCGTGGGCGGAGCCAGGAGCCAGAGGCCATGGAGTACGAGTACATGGACATCTGCAGAGCCGAGAACAGGACCGCGAGCACCGGGTCCAGGAGGGATGCCGAAACCATGGGAACAGCTTCGGTAGAGAAGGAGAAAGAGGGAGGCGAGGAGGAGCAGGAGGAGGAGGAGGAGGAGGAGGAAGGGGAGAGGGGAAATGAGCAGCGAGACGAGGAAGATTACCACTACGTGAACAAGCAGCCCAGGTTGAGGCCGACGCTGAAGGGCAGGGGTGGCCTCGGGGGCGAGGCCGGGGAGGGGGAGGCATACGAGTATGAGGAGATGGACTCGCTTGCGGTGGCCCCTGGCGGAGGAGACCGAACCGAGTACGAGAACCTAGAGATGGGCCAAGGAGATGGCGGGGGGGCGCCTGGGGCTGGGGGGGTCTGCCGTTCGGGGCCAGCAGGGGGTTACCTCAAACTGCACTCTGGTGTGGGTGAGTCAGGGGACTGCTCCTTTGACAACCCCGACTACTGGCACAGCAGGCTGTTCCTCAAAATGGACGCTGTACGCACGTAGCGTAGCAGAGGGATGTGCAAGGCGGAGGGGGGAGTGGCCTCTCCGCCACATCTTCCGGACAAGCGACCCCCCCCCCTGACCTGCGGGTGGTCTGCTGTTTTTTTGGTCAGGAGGGGGGACGGGTGTTCGCAGCTCGGTGCACACTCCCACTGAAAATTAATGAAGGATGGTTGAGAAAAAATTCCACCTGGGACAAGAGAACGCGAATGAGGATGGCGGTGGCGTTGGTCATTGCCCGTTCCTCAGTGTTCGCTTAGTATTTCCACTGTTTACATGGTTTCATCCAAACAATGTGCCAGGGTTAAAGCATGTCTTAATGAAGTGTATTACAAAGAAGGGAAGGGAGTTTGCAAATGAAATGCAAATAAAGTGGGTTGCAAGTTAAAATGGCCAGTAGATAGGGGGCCTCGGGTAGCATAACGGTCAAAGTATTCGCGCCGAATGCAGGTTGCCTACTGCAGCCGCGATTCGAAACCCGAAGATGTGTCAGTCACTCTGGCCAAGAGCCCCGCGGGGGGCGGTGATTGGTAGACCGCCCCAGAGGGAGGGGAGTGGGGAGGTTGAGCTGCCACGGGCTCACCAAGAAGCGCGAAGGTGTCCCTGTACGGGAAAAACTGTCTTGAGTCCGAGGACAAGCGGCGGGCTTGTGGGGGAGGGTAAATTGAAAGAAATAGAGGGTGTAATTGGCTACCAAATTAGGAGAAAAGTGTGAAAAAATCAAAAAATATATATAAATATTTTAAATGGCCAGTAGATAAGCTGAGCTTTCTTACCAGAACAAAAAATGTCCTGTTTTATCTTTTGTAATTTCTCTGTTTTTGCTATTGTGTTTTTTTAATGTACCTTGACGTTGTATGACTTTTTATTCCAAATAAATTGCTTTAACTATTCTAATTGAATTTGTGCATTCTGAGTAATAAGGTGTCTGACAAAACTCGATTGCCATTGTTCTTGCCACTAATATTGCAGTTTAAGGTATGTAAGAAACACTGATTTGTGTATGTGTTGAAGCCATATAAACATAAATGGCTCCTTCAGCCTTCCCACAAAAGACAAACCAATTTCCTGTCCAGCAGCCGTACGTACCGCGCTGTGGCCTTCTCTTGCCCAATGGCTGCTGTTAAGTGCGGCTGGGCTTTGTTAGGTTGAGGTATGCAACATTTTTGATCCTTTCAATAGTTTGGTACCATTGTAATTTGTTCTTATTTTTCCAGGTAGATTCAATCTGTGACCATATAAGAAAGGCAAAGGAGTGTTTCAGAGCTCTACACACTTCTGGTTGTTTTATTTTCATAACAACTGAGTTGCTTGGCGACTGTTCTCTGACTTTGAGTTGGTTTGCAGGTCACCAATAAACCTCTTTGAAGAAAGAATTAGAAGAAGAATAAGATCCCCAGGAAAGCCTCATTGCCAGAACAGAGAGAGAGAGAGAGAGAGACAGATATCAGATATATTGAACGACAGAAAGGCAGCTGGAGAACCGCCGGGCAAGCTGGCAACCGCAAACAGGAAAATAACCAAAAGGTGAAGATTATTATTATTATTTGTATTTTTTTTGGTCATGGACATTGCATAACATGACATGAAACAAAATGAATATACAAGTCTCAAATAATTGTGTTGTTTTTAAGTTTCGAATCTAGATGAGATACAATAGGCTCCGTTTTTATTCATAACCTTGATAAAGATTAACAAAAGAGATTGTATAAAATTAATTATATAAGTAATGAGATGTTTTATTCTCAAAAAAATCTGAAAATTATATTCTTTAGTAATAATGCATTGGCACAAAGCACAATCGAAAGGTTCAGAAATTATACTTTTTTTGCCAGAAAAATCAAGAATCACAAATATTCACACCCGTTATCAGTACTCTGTGTTTTCTCCCTTGGCCATTATAACAGCAAGTAGTCGCCTTCTGTAGTGTCGCACGAAGTTATGGAACTTCTTGGGGGGATCCTCAAACCATTCCTCCATGCAGAATTGTTCTAATTCCTTCAGATTCTTGTGTTTGTGGACTGCTTTTTTGAGTTCAAACCACAAATGTTCAATTGGATTCGGGGCTGGAGACTGAGATGGCCACGTCAGGACATTCATCTTTTACTCTGTCAACCATTTCTTAGTTTCTTTGGACGTATGTTTGGGATCGTTGTCTTGTTGGAAGGTCCATCTGTGGCAAAGGTGTAGCTTCCTGGCAGAGGGAACAAGGTTTTTGGACAAAATGTCTTGGTACAGGTTGGAGGTCATGGTTCCATGGTTATCTATTTTAATAAGGGCCCCAGGGCCTGTGGATGCAAAACAACCCCAAAGCATTAAAGATCCACCACCATGTTTCGCCATAAGCTGTTCAACATTACTTGCATTCTTTGGATGCCAAACATAACGCCGATGTGCATGTCCAAAAAGCTCAATTCGGCCACAAGACACGGTTCCAATTGTAGTTCAGATGCAGTTTGACGCCTTTTTCGGTGAATTGTCTTCAAAAGAGGCTTCCTTCTTGCAACTCTGCCATAAGGCCATTGTCATGTAGGCATTGTTGAATGGTAGCTTTAGACACCTTGTAACCCCAAGATGCCAGGTTGTTTTCAAGATCTTGAACTGTACCCCTTGGACTTAATCCATCTCACTACACGTGGGTGCAAAATAGACTTGTGTCCTCTACCTGGCAGGTTAGCCACTGTTTCATTGGCCTTAAACTTCCTAATAATTGACACAACAGTGGAAAGCTGTATCTTTTAACTTTGTAGTTTTTTGTAGCCATCTCCTGATCTGTAGAGGTCAATAATGTTTTGAATGATGCTTTCAGGGAGTTATTTGCCTTTCACCATGATGATGGCTGACCACAGTATTTCAAACGTGTGTTCCCTCCTTTTAATACCCAAGGGAAACAGGTAACCATTGTATGGTAACCATAACCTTCCAATTAACTTCAAATAAGTTGTATATTTATTAAGATTTGTTTTTGTTGGATTCAATTTAAAAGAATAGTTATGGGTATGAATAATTGCCCGTATAATAATAGCACTCGGTCAGGACCGCAGAATCACTTGCGATCTTGGACCGCAAGAGACTCAAAACCTACCTTTTCAGACTCCACTACCACTGAATTCTGTACATCTAGTCAATTGTCATCACCACTGCCTATTGTTTAATACTTTTTGTGTATGTATACTTATTTACTCCTCAAAAAAAATAAGAAAAATAAAAAAAATTACTAACCTTTTCCTTCCCAGTGTTACAGGTATGGTATGCAACTGCCAACAACGATGTCTACCGTTGTATTACTGCACTGATCTCTTGCGTGAACAATGATTGTTCTTACCATGTATTAATGCACATTTTGTAAGTCGCTCTGGATAAAAGTGTCTGCTAAATGCTTAAAATGTAAAATGTAATGTAATGTAAAAATGCTACAATTATATGGTTAAACATAAAAATGATATTATTTAAATGATATTTGAAGCTACATCTCAGGTTTGAATTATAGAAGGACAGGATTTATTTATACATTCAACAGAGCTTGGAGACAAAATGCTTTTAAAATTGTATTTTTATAAACCTTTTTATAGTTTTTCTAAGAATCTATGCTCTCATTGTGTAATTTACAGTTGCTTGTGTTTTGTTTTGTTATTGGCTGTTTTGCTGTATTGTGTGGCTGTACTTTTTCTAATGTTTGTGCATGTATTTTGTTTGGTGTATTTTTATTTTTGAATACATTTTTTTCTGTAGTTTATTGGATACAGGAAGTGGCGTAGCGTGGGTTGCCAGCACCCGGGGCGAGGCACGTAACGGTGCCTTTTTTGCATCACGGACCGGTTTCATGCAAGACCATTTTCCGCGGACCGGGGGGGGGGGTGGTACACGCGAAAAAAGCTGAGACCAGTTCATTCATTTCGTGGACCGGGGGTGCACGACGGGGGAAAAAATTGCGCCCCTCGGAATTTTACACCCGGTGCATGAAACCGGTCCATGGTGCAAAAAAGGTTGGGGACCGCTGCCCTAACTGTGTTTTTTTCGTCTTCTGAAATTTTGCGCCCCTCGGAATTTTGCGCCCGGTGCAACCGCACCGGTGGCACCTCCCACGCTACGCCTATGGATACAGGCAGAGGCGTAGCGTGCACTGTCTAATCGGTGCGGGCGCGGGCGCAAAATTAACACAGTTAGGGCAGCGGTGTCCAACCTTTTTTGCACCATGGACCGGTTTCATGCACCGGGTGTAAAATTCCGAGGGGCGCAATTTTTTTCCCCGTCGTGCACCCCCCGGTCCACGAAATGAATGAACTGGTCAGAGCATTTTTCGCGTACCCCCCCGGTCCGCGAAAAATGGTCTTGCATGGAACCGGTCCGTGGTGCAAAAAAGGTTGGGCACCGTTACGTGCCTCGCCCCGGGTGCTGGCAACCCACGCTAAGCACTTATAGCCAATGCCATGTTCCTGACAAATAAACAAAGAAATAAAATAAATAAATAACATGAGAAACTGAGTGTTTCTGTAAGTGACATAGCCTATATTAATTTGACCCTCTTCAGTGAATACTACAGACAGGCATTAAGCTTTATTAAGAGTAGCTACGTATAGATTTAATATAGGGCCAAAAATGTTTAAAATAGAGAATTACATTTTTAAATTTCCTTTTTATACATTTAGCAGACGCTCTTATCCAGAGCGACTTACAAGATGTGCATTAATACATGGTAGGAACAATCATAGTTAGCGCACGAGATCAGTGCAGGAATACAGCAATATACATCATTGCAGGCATCAGCATACCACACCTGTAACACCAGGAAGGAAAAGCCAATGATACAATGATAATATTTAACAATATTATTTTATATTAATACAATAATTGAAATTATTCCATGAACGGGGATGTCCAAGACTGCCTAGGACGGGTGATCATGACAGCGACTTCTCAGTGTGCCAGCGTCACCTAAAAACTACAACCAGTCTCATGATGCCCTGCGAGGTTTTGGCGGTTGTTTGGGGTTGCGCGCGCCCATGCGTGTGGACGCAGAGGGAGGAGCTTCGGGGGAGGAGGTCGGGCCAGAACAACGGATTCGAGCCAGGTTGTGTGACAGACCTCGCTGCTGACACTTCGGCGGAGAGTTGTTACAGGGTTGCTGGGCAAGATGTCTGATGACGAGCAGCAAGAGCAGACCATCGGTGAAGACTTGGTGGTGACCAAGTACAAAATGGGGGGTGACATCGCCAACCGTAAGTAGTCCGGTTGATTTTGTCCCCGATAGTGGTGCCTTGTGTCCGGCTGCTGTTAACGTAACAGCTAGCCATCGCACCTGCCTCTGCCTGTAGTAGTGCAGTCGCGGCCATGTGTCCCATGGCATGAGCGAGAGCGCGTAACGTTAGCTGAGTGTACAGAGAGGAGGAACACGCAGGGCCTACTATCTAACTACACGTGTGGCCCTGGTCTGTAACGTTAGCAAGCTATTGCTTGCTAGTTTATATTCGCTCACTTTTCTTAACAAAATCTTAACAGCACACTGTTTCAATAGTCGGTAGCAAATCGCTCGCACGAAGCCATCGACTGGCTTTCTAAGTAGGCAACGTTAGTTATATTGCGAACAATAGGCATCTGTTGCCTCGTTGAAACTTGAGGGTTAGCTCGCAAGAGGGTTAGCTCGCAAGAGGGTTAGCTCACGTGTATAGCCAGTGTTAGAGTTAACTGACGGCGACTTGGCCATTGACTCTCTAGCCATCTATATGCAACCTTGGTTATGATATGTTGCTAGCTATGGTAACGTAATAAAAGTACAGAGTTTGGACATGATCGTCATCGCCAGTGTGCTTGCATTGGCTTAACTAGCGAGCCAGCGATGGCTTGAGTTTGCGAGGGAATTTCGGTAAATCTCCTATGCAGGAGACATGATGCCCAATCACTTGGGGGCAGCTATCTGCTTGGCTGGCAAGATATCCCGCCAAATAAGCAATAACGCAGCTAGATAGGCTACTATGAGCTTGATACCACACGTTTCAGAAGCAAAGCTTGGTTAGTAATAGAATGTACCGATAACTTGGCTAGTATAGCTAACGCTATCTATGTTCGCACGTTTCTAGTTCGCGAAGAGTAGATAACGGCCAGCCACCGTTAGAAAATAGCATCGTTAACGTTACAGTGAAATTATATTTAAGCTTAAAATTGTCTAGTTATTTTACAGTATCACTACCGTAGATAGCCAGCTAGCCATGCTTGGGTTCACTTAAATTAATTAAGCCAAGTTTGTCCACGTTTCTGTCACTCCATAATGTAGACGATGACTTGCCCAGCGTGTGACTTTCTTGCCATCTCCATGGAAGCTTAGACAGAGCTGTTATATGTTGCTAGCTCCCGCAGTGACATGTCTAACGTATCCGTATTTAACTGCTAGCCTGTCAAGATAGTTGGCTAACTAATTTTGTAGCTCGAACAGCTGGCTCCTAACAAAAGCCCGCCGAAACGAAGCGAGTCCGCGTCATTTTGTTAACGGGTAAGCTAGCCAACTCTGTTGTTTTGCACTCTTTAACCAACCTAGGAAGGTTTCCCAAAATGCTGATCGTGCGGGTCGTATTTATGACGTCCAAATCACTGCCATTTTGGCATCAAGCTATTTCCAGCAAGAGCCTCACCCAGTACGCCTTCAGGATTGTCTGAGTCCTTGAGTCCTATCGAGTCCCCTCTTGTAGGAACAGTTAAATGTTGATTTGTAGTGTCTGGCGAAAGTAACATGACAAAATAAGCTAAACGAGTGAACATCGAGTGAACGTTCAGGCCGGGGAGCTTGAAAGCGTATTGTGACATGTTTTGTAAAATGCGCTATACAAATAAAGTTGGTTGATGATAGGCACAGTTTGTTAGTTGATGCTGACAGATCCTGTATTTCACATATCACTGTCTATCATTCACATTACCATGTTTAAATTTTGTCATTTATCGTTCTCTGCAGTGTCAGCTCAGTTTAGGTACTTCACATCAATGACATTTGTCATTGGTGCAATTTCATCTTTTTGTCTTCGTTCAGTTTTAAGTATTTTTTACCCCACACCTTTGCCATCTCAAAATGTCCATGTTGTTTACTTCCCTCCACCCTCAGAGGCAATCCGGGCGATGGTGGAGATGGCCACGGAGGGGGTGTCCTTGTTGTTCCTGTGCGAGCAAGGGGACTCCCTCATCATGACTGAGACTGGCAAGATCTTCAAGAAGGAGAAAGAAATGAAGAAAGGTAAAGGGGCAATCACTATATTACCTTCATTTATGACGGCAGTGTAATATAAGGTGTAGTAGGGAACTGAGGGATAAAGAAAGATGGGGAGGGGGAGGTGTTGGGACAACCCTACAGGTTTTTGAATTGGTGTGTGATTTTCTTTTTGTCACTAGGCATCGCCTTCCCCACCAGCGTCTCGGTCAATAACTGCGTGTGCCACTTCTCTCCTCTGAGAAGTGACACTGACTACACGCTTAAGATTGGAGACCTCATCAAAATGTAGGCACACTTCTTCTGCTTGTACTGAGACCTCATGAATGTTTGTGTGTGTGTGTGTGTGCGCGTGCCCGCACATTGTCTTAACTGGCTTTGTTTTTGTCTGTTGATGTGTTGGCATTACCCATTTGTCTGTGGTGCTGGGTAATTGTGTGTAAAGTATTTTTCCATGGCTCCTTCACCCTTTTTCGTTTCAATGTTTGTTTGTTTGAGTTTGCTTAGAATTTTTTTATGGGTGGTGGCACGATCATTTTTATAACTGCTTCAGCTAACAAGAACCCATGTTCAGGCTTGTTTGCTGAAGAAGGGGGTTAAGTTAATTAGAGTCACCTTTGAATTTAACTTGGAAATGATTGCAGGCCACACGGCCATTGGTAAATGCCTCCTAACTAACCCTGAGGGAATATGTAAACTGAGTATCTGATTCCCTCAGTGTGGTGCCACTAGGGGGCGGCAATTGGCTGTCCGCCCCATGGAGGGGGGAGGGAAGCCGACATGATTTTGCTGCGTATAGGAGTGGCTCTGGAGTCCCGGAGTTACGTCAACGGCTTGGTGTGTGCCGTCTCGGAGAAGACGATGCTTTGCCTTTGTCACTGCCGGTCACTGCTACAGCAGCGAACTCACAACATGAGGGGGGGATTGACATGAAAAAGAGAGGGTGTAATTGGCTACTAAATTTGGAGAAAAATGGGATAAAATCTGAAACAAATTCTTAAGGACTAATGTGCTCGTGGTAATAATTCATATTGACATGCTCTCTCACCCTCCTGTTTCTCTGCAGTGATCTGGGAGTGCACATCGACGGCTTCATTTCTAACGTGGCTCATAGCTTTGTTGTCGGAGCAACCAAGGTAGGCATTATGAGCTCATCTCACAGAGTGGTGTTGTGATGGGCAGGAGGGTTTTCACAGAGGGGGAGAGCTTGCTTGCCTGTGCGTGCGTTTGTGTGTGTGTGAAGGTTATTAATTGTAAAAGGTTATTAATTGACTCGTACTGTATGGTATCTCCACGCTTGTTTCTGTCACCAGTCTTTAGCACTCTGTAGATATATCTGTAGTTTGTATTGTGTCTCTCTCTGTTCACCGTTGACCCTCTTGTTATTTGTTGTGGAGACAAACCAGTGTCCCCCTGGGGATTAATGAGGTTTATACCACAGCTTGGTTAAATGCTTGATTCTGATTGGTCTAGAGGGTTTTGATTATTTTCCAGGAAACAGCTTTACATTTAGTTTATTTATATTTCAGTGTTTATTTATTTATGTTGCAAGTAGCCATGGTATAAGCGGAATAAACCACTCCTGGCTGTGCAGTTGTATGAAAATAAACCACTCAGCTTTGCATCACACCGTCATGGTTTATTTTCACAGCCACAGAGCCCGGAGTGGTTTATTCCTCACATCCTCTAATCCGCTCTACTCTTCCTTTTTGTGTCATGTATTTTCTTTCCCCCTGAATATTTACCTCATTCATGGCTGCTCATCTTTTTCTTGTCCTCCTTTATTCTCTATTCTGAACCGTTCCTTTCCCGCGTCTGCAGGATGCCCCAGCGATGGGACGGAGGGCAGATGTAGTCACGGCCGCCCACCTGTGCGCGGAGGCAGCCCTCCGCCTGGTCAAACCTGGCAACCAGGTACGGACATTCATGCACACCTGTAATGCTCCCTTTGTATTACAGGTCTTGCGGCACAAATTACGACGATGGCAATGATTGGGCTGTATCTTTATGGATCTATAGCTCTATTCTCTAGCCATTTTAATGCGCCTTCTGTGAGTTGCTTTGGTTAAAAGTGTCCGACAGATGGTCAGTTGTAAGTTGTACAGAGCCAAGAGAAGGGTGGATGTTCAGTTTTAGGTAGCCAGATCAGGTCCATTTGTCGTCCTCTGCGTGGTCATCCTGCCGTAGAGGATTGCCGTTGAGGGGCTTTGCTCTTGAGCCCCTGTACTCTTCGTTTGTACTGCAACAGTTTTTTGGATTTTCTTTTCTATCTGTATTAACTGAACCGTGGAAGCGAAGCCGCTTTGAAACACAAAACTGATTTCTATAAAACACAATGAAGCATTATCTAATCTAATCTCATTCTGTCTGTGGCTGCCCCTTTGTTCCTCTCTTGCCCTCCCTCAGAACACGCAGGTGACGAAGGCGTGGAACACGATCGCCCAGTCTTTCAAATGCAATGCCATCGAAGGTGAGCCACCACCCCTGCTCTCCCTGTCATCTGGAAACTGACAGGGCAAGCGAACGCTGCCACTGTGTTTTAGCCTCGTTTGAAAGGTTCCTCCTCCTCCCCGTTTGTTTTTCAGGTATGTTGTCTCATCAGCTGAAGCAGCACGTCATCGACGGAGAGAAGACCATCATTCAGAATCCAACTGAACAGCAGAAGTAAGCTGGCGCACGGGGACGCTGTTTTCATTCATTCATTCATTCATTCATTCATTTAAAAAATATATAGTCATTCTTAGGGCTGACCCCATTTAGTTGACTGGTTGATGGGCTGTTGGTCGACCGAGATTTCCTTTGGTCGAGCAGTCGCGCGGAAAAAATAACAGCAAATAGCAAAACTAATAAAAGTAACATTTTATAATTGTGTTTTGCTAATTGTATGGTTTATATATTTATAACTAACATGCGTAACACCCCATTTCATGTAGCCTATATTGTATCCTTCTTGTTTTAGGCACACGAATGTGCATTTTGATTGTAGCCTGTAGATTTGCCTACAGTTAAGATTAGTGATATAGGCATACTTTAATTACTGATTTCGATATAACCTAAGAACATAATGTCAAAGAAAAAAATCTGGAGTATGGCAGCATTTCGTTTTAGTCGCGGACGATCCAAAAAAAGTGGAATGTAAACTTTGCAAGCATGTTTCCAAGGCAGGGTTTATCGTTAATAAAACGAGGAGCAGCCTTTTGCCAAAAAATATGGACAAGCTAGTGTTCCTGTGCCATAACTGAAACGACTGGGGAAGTAGGCCATCGGATGGTCTCCGACTCGAGTAAGTTATTTTCGATAGGCTATAGCCACTATGTTCAGCTTTAGGCTACAATTTAAGACATTAGGCTATGTGTGATCATTTGTTTGTTAGCCTATTTTTTTGCAAAAGAGATTTTAAATCCCAATGAGACCAACCTGGTTAATTAAATAAAACATAGCTTACGCATTAGAATGTGTTATGGTTGTGGTCAAATAAAAGCATCAGCCTATTATGTGGCCATACCCCAACAACGGCAGAATCTGCAAGGGCAACATGAATAGGCTCGGAACGGAGAAGTTTTCTTTCTTTCTTTCAGGTAATCTTGAACTCTGGCTCCATAAAGTCATTAGCCTATTGTTACTCATTTGTGTCATTCACTTAAGAAAGTTATAAAACACAAGACAAGCGCAGTGTGCATATAGTTGTGTTTATTCAAACAAATAGGGTGTCATATAGAAAAAAGGTTTCGACCAATCGGAAAAAACGGACGACTTTTGGTCGATCAAGATTTGTTTTAGTCGGGGACAGCCCGAGTAATTATTCACTTAGGACAATTTCACAATTACAATGAGGAACATACAACAGCAGACATGCGTATGATAAGCGCAGAACGTAAAATACATTTTTTACACTGTCTAACACTGTTAAAAATGTTTGCTGTTTCAGAAAATAAATTATAAGATTAAAATATGCCACCTATGTATCCATGAAATGCCCAATTTCCAATTTGAATAAGTTACAATTTGGTTTACCCTTTGCTCACTCCATTTTGTGTATGTGAAATTTTCCTATACATTATGAAATGTATCATAAATCCCACATTTTATATATTAGAATGCTTCAAATAATGTCATCACCATCACATTGTACAACAGTATCAAATTCACACAAAATGCTGCATATTATAAAACAAAAGCTTTGTCTGTGATGCCAATTGCTTCAGGGGGTCGATGTCCCACTGTTAACCATCAGCTCAGGTTCCGTGTCTGTCCACAGAAAGGACCACGAGACGGCAGACTTTGAGGTGCATGAGGTCTACGCAGTGGATGTGCTCATCAGCACCGGAGAGGGGAAGGTAAGATCTCCCTGGTTCCATTTGCAGTTCATGCATGTAGACCCAGTTATTTATCTTTATTCACATGAACTGTCAATATGGTGAAACCGCTGAGGTCCAGCAGTCATTAACCTTCATTTTAATGTGTCCAGCAGGGAATCGATTATGGGCTGGTTCCAAGGCTCAGTATCTGCCCATTCCAATATTTAAAGGCACTTGCTTCACATGCAAAGTGTGCCGTCACACAGATAGGCCTACGTGTATTTTGTAATGCCTGATCACTTACAAGCAAAAGTCATACTGTACAAATTCCCATAGCCCACGTTTTTTACACATCTTAAGTAATCAGCAATCACGTTTTGCCATAAAAATATAATTAAAAGTCACAGCAGTGTTTATTAACGTGATCATTCGCAGTCTGAAGAAAACCGCATGAAATATAGTTCATACAGAACACTGAAAATGTTGTCGGTGAAAAGAAAAAAGAGTGACAGATATGATATCCCTGGATTTCGGCATAGAAAAGGGACATGTTACTGACCAAAAAAATTGAAGAGACGATAAGAAACCTTTCATATACGTAGCTCTTTTCATTATCTCAATCGGCAGCTATTTGTGCCAGAACGCTCGCCGCATATCAGCTGAGGTTGGGTTACTCAGCTAGATAAACCGGGAGACGATTGGGTGGCCAATAAGTGCGCAAACCTTCACTCCTCTTCACCCATCCACCTTCAGGCGCGGGATGCTGGACAGAGGACCACCATCTACAAACGGGACCCCAGCAAACAGTACGGCCTGAAGATGAAGACGTCCCGCGTCTTCTTCAGCGAAGTAGAGAGGCGCTTCGACACCATGCCCTTCACTCTGAGGTACGGCCGCCATTTGAACGATTGTTCACACCCCCCTTCTTTGCGCACGTAATGCCACTTTCCCTACGTGTCGTTGTCCTGCACACTGTCCCTTCTCGCCATCCATCAGGGCGTTCGAGGATGAAGGCAAAGCCCGGCTGGGTGTGGTGGAGTGCGCCAAACACGAGCTGCTGCAGCCCTTCAGCGTTCTCCACGAGAAGGAAGGTGAGGTCTCTCTCTCTCTCTCTCTTTCTCTCTCTCTCTCTCTCTCTCTCTCTCTGTCTGTCTGTCTGTCTGTCTCTCTCTCTCTCAAAGGTGAACTTGTTTCGGAAACTAGCCTCAGAACGTATATCTGCAGGCAGGACAAAAAACAATCGCTATGAAGTACTTTGCCATTAATCTAATCACGATTGACCACTTTGACATGCAGCTTTGTATTACAAATAACCAATCCATGCAAATTAAAATTTCACCTTTTGATGATGATGACGATGATGTTAAAGATGTTAAAGTGCTGTCCCAGGGTGGCCTCGAGACAAGGTGCTGCAAGCCACAATTTGGTCCCTCAGGCTGTTTTTGTACCGCTAAAATAGAATAGGCCTTCTCGGAATGCTTTAAAGAAGCCACGGATATACAGTCTGTATTTTCATTTTACTTTCTCAGGGGAGTTTGTGGCCCAGTTCAAGTTCACGGTTCTGCTTATGGCTAACGGGCCCCTGCGGATCACCAGCGGCCCCTTTGACCTGGACATGTACAAGTCTAAACACGAGGTGCAGGACACAGAGCTTAAGGTGAGGGGGGGGCAGGTGCCATGAACCAGTCGCTGCAAGGCATTCTGGGAGGTATGCATGGAGGAAGCAGGGCATGTTCTGTAAACGGATTAATTAATTTAATGTTTGGCTTTGAATGATGGTTGCATAGAGACAAACAGTGATTTAACATGTTTATTATGTTGTCCTACCTTATTTACATTTTTCTAGTACACCTTAGTACAACTTATCCTTACCAAGCAGTGTTACCACAGCTTTAAGCCACGCTACCTGCCACCGTTTCATTATCAGCTGATAGATTCAGTGTCATACTTCCTGCCGGCACTCCATTTAAGCGATTTTCCCTGCCCTTGCCGCTACGCAACATGGGGCATGCCAGCATAATTAAATAAGCAATGTAATGGCATACAAAATAGGCCTATTTATTAAAGTAAGCTTGATTAATAAAGTAAGACTAAAGGGAGACTTTATTTTGATAAAACCTAATTTTTATACTTCCAGGGCCTGCTTCTTGGATTTATAGCAGAGCACAACTTGCCATTCAGTGTGGCACCAGAACTAATAAACTTAGCAAAGGCAGTCAGCCATGATGAGAAAGCCCTACAGAGGCTAACAATGTCACGTGTTACTGCATCCTACAAAATGAAGCATGGCTTGGCATATACTTTTACATTGAAGACCTTGGAAAATATGAGGAAAACACCATTTTCACTGAACATAGATGAGGCAACAAGCACTAATTTGAAGAGGGTATTAAGCATCTTGGTGAGCTACTTCTCTGAAGAATGTGGCCAAGTCATTGTAGAGCACCTTGTTTCCCTTAGTGTCACTAGAGTTGACAGCAAGTCTGTTTGATAAACTGTGTGATCTCTTTGAGGAAAAACATTCCTTGGGACAACTTGGTGTCAGTACTAATGGATTCATGCAGTGTCATGCATGGAAGCAAGTCTGGATTGGAAACAAGGCTGCAAAGTGAAAAAGCTCCACATCTGTTGGATATCGATGATGATTCCTGTCACCATGTTCACAGTGCGACTAAGCAGTGTTGCCTGCCATTTGAGAGATGGGTGGAGAGTCTCAATTGTGACTTGCACAATGACTTCAAATGGTCTGCAGGCTTGAGGGAAGCATTGGATGAAATCTGTGTTATTAGGCATGAAGTTCACATGCCAGAAAACATGATTCCGCATAGATGGCTGTCCTGTTCTGATGTCACCATCAGTAATGTCAGGTTGATTCCAGCGCTAACTGTGTTCTATTATGCATTCCTACCAAGCTGAGAAACCTCTTTACCAACACCAAGTGGTTTCTGTTTATCATGGAAAGTGTCTCAGCCTCCAAGCAAGAGACAAGCTGAGAGAAATTGATCAATTCAAAAAAGCCTCTCCATGAAGAAATTGACAGAGGATGGGGCCAACTGTTCTTGTGCACGGTGCTTCTCGGAGGGGTGGCACACTAGCAGTGTTTTAACCCTCCTCTATCCCACAGGCCCTACTGCAGAGCTCCGCCAGCCGCAAGACCCAGAAGAAGAAGAAAAAGAAGGTACCCGATCTAGTTTATACTTTATCGTGCCCTTTTTTTTTAATTAATTTTTCATTTTGATTTGGATTTGAGACAAATGTTAAACAACTTGTAGCACAATAAACAGCACATAGTAGCTCTGGACCAGCTGCTCCTAAAATCCACCAAAAATTTTTTTTTTTATTAAAAATATATAATAATTTATGGCTCTGTGCACATCGAGAGCACACACCCACTCATAGATGTTCTCGATGTGTACCCACACAGTTCAAGAGCAATGTGGCTTTTCAGTCTATTTAAAAATGTTTAAACCCCCTTTCCTCTTCTCTCCTCCCCCAATCTCTCCCTCCTATTCCTTCTTTCTCAGGCTTCCAAGAATGCAGAGAATGCCACAGGCCAACTAGCGGAGGAGAACAAAGCAAAATAATAGACAACCCCCCCATCCTCTCTCACATGCGCACACACACACACACACAGCACACACACAGCACCAACACCCCAAAGAACTTTAAAGATGAAACCTTATTGGCCCCAATGTAAAGCCTGTTGACCCCTGTCCCTTTTTGCACTTACTGCCCCAAATTTAAACTGGAAACTGACTGGAAAGGGTTGAAAGTGGACCCTTTTTTTCGTCTTTCTTGTTTTTGCTGAAAGGAGCCTTTGACATGTGGATCTATCAGCTAACCTGGTCACCTCCTCGAAAGAGAGTCTTGATTTCTAGTTTGATGCAGTTTGGATGGTGATTGGTCAAAACTGCATCAATACCCTACACTAGTTCTTTGCAATGGTGTGTTATTGGGATCTCCTTACTGAAAGATGAAGTTTAGAATATGTTCATATTTTTTCAACGAGTACTTAAGACCGAAAAATAAATAATCCTTCAAATACTGACATCATCCCCATTTAAACAAATTATTTGTAACTAAGAGTTTATTCTTCAAACTGGCAGTTGCCCGTTGGAGACCTTTTAAACTAAGGAATGTAGTTAGTTCAGTTCTGTCTCCCGTATCGGAAGTTCAGGTGAGATAGGTTCAGGTTCACAGAGCGAACTCGGGGCAATAACGCCGGAAGGATTCCCCCATCCAGTGTCCGAACACAGCTCCTGTGTGTGCGCATGCACACACACAGACACACACTCCCTGTGAACTGGTGAACCACAGAAGGGAGTGTGTAACTGACAGCCCACCCTGCCTCACTCTAGGGTTGTTGTTTTCTTTATTGGGATTCTACCTTTTAATCACCTTGCAGAAAGGTGCCCTTTTTTCAGTCTGTATGAATTTGGAGAGCTATGTGGGATTGATCCCCACCCCCAGTCCTTTTGTATTCTTTCTTAACAGGATACCTATGCTCATCCTGGGGGATTCTTGGCACAAACCCGCTCGATATGAGAATACTCGTCTTCCCTTCCTTTCGGTTTAGCGAGGCGGATTCATTCCTGATATGCTACTCGGGTGGCGAGTTGACAACCTGGCGACCTGGGAATTAATGTGAGCGGCCACTGAACGTTGTTCGCGAACCCCGTTGTTGAAGTTGCAAACTGGCGTTCAGGACTTTTTTTTTTCTTTTGCTATTAAAGAAGTGTTTATTGTGCACATATCAGAACAAGGGTAAGGAGTCTGAGAAAAGGTTGAAAGTTGAAGTGTTTTGCCTTTTCTTGTGTATCCAATGGTGATGTCACTCTTGAAATTTGCTCTCATGCCATCAGTACTTTCTCAAAGTAGCTAAAACAACTGAAAAGCAAAGACCGTTTGTTTCACGCACTCTTGTCTGTTGCAAATGGACAACACCAGATGACCTCCTACCCCAAACTTTAATATCAAAGAAAACCTGTGACATTTGTCCTCTGAGTATTCCGCTGCTGTGAGCAAGCCCTTACATTTTTTTTTTCATTTTTTTTTTTTTTTTTTTTTAAACCCTCTGAATACAAAATGAAGAAACTAGCAAAACAGTTTGAAGGCCCTTTGCAGTAGATACGATCTCCTGTAGTGACTGCCACACTTATTTTGAATGGGTGTTAAAGCTACTGTTCTAGTCACTGGGTTTCCCTTGTACTGCAACCTAGAGCAAGAAGTGGTTCAATGTTCCAGTAAAGTGAACCTTTTTTTTTCTTCTTTTTTTTTTGAGGGGTGGTGTGTTCCTGTCATATTAGCCTCTGGGCCAGATGCACTGTTTTGGGTTAGAGCGAAGGCTCAGAAGTTGTGTGCCAGAAATGTTTGGGTGGAGGAAAAAAACGGCTTGCCCCTTGTTTTTGTTAGTTTGCTCTTTGCTGAAAACTGAGCAAAATGTTTTTTGTTGAAATAAACTTTATAATAATACCAAAACCTGTGTGTGTTTTTTTACTTTAAACACTGGCAGCCTGTCAAAACGATGTGTGGTTGACCCAGGTGTGTACATGTTTTCGACTATGTTAGATTAATGAAGAATATCTTAAATGTTGCCTTCAGTCACATCCCTAATCCAAAACTACAAACATTCCAAGCCTTTCCTTTAGCCTTGCACTGAAACCAACCATTGTCTGATTGGTTGCAAATTACATAATAGAACATTGAATTACATTGAAACCTCCCCTATGCTTTTACCCTCCTCGCATGATTGGTTAAAAATGTTACCTCTGCCAGGTGGGGAACAGACAAAACAAAATATCAAACATTTTACTGCGCATCCCAGCATATAAAATGGTGAATTCCCTGGTTCGTTGGCCCAGTTTTACTCTATTGTTAATAGCTCACTTGTTACAGGGTATGTTCCTGCTTACTATAAATGTGCAGTGGTCTAGCCCCTCCTTAAGAAACCTGATCTAGATACCTCTGTTCTGAATAATTAGACCCATTTCAAAGTTGCCATTTATTTCTAAAATCCTGGAAAAAGTTGTTTCTAAGCAACTCTGATCTGCAATGAGCAGCAATAATCTTTATAACTTCCAGTCAGGTTTTCGGACACATCATACCACAGAGACAACCCTTCCAAGGTAGTTAAGTATCTATTGCTTAATGCTGACTGGTGAATGCTCCATCTTAGTCCTTTTAGATCTCAGTGCAGCTTTCGATACCATTGATCACCATTCTAATCGATAGACTCAAAACCGGGGTTGGCATCTCCGGAACTGCACTGAACTTGTTCTCGTCGCTATTGGTGATTATGTATCCTCATCAGCAATGATTACATGTGGTGTTCCTCAGGGATCCATTTTAGGGCCAATTCTGTTCCATCTATATCCTACCTCTATGTGACTTTTGATCCCCATCTCAATTTTAACCAACATACAAAAAAGTTATTGTCGTGTAAAGACACTGAGAAAATTATACATGCTTTTACAGTATTTCCTCAAAGTTCGATTATTGCAATTCCCTTTATACATGTTTGAGCCATCAAGCTCTGGCCCCGCTCCAATTAGTGCAAAACTCAGCGGCTAGGCCTCTAACCAGGACAAATGGGAGATCTCACATTACCCCAATCTTTGCTTCTTTGCACTGGCTCCCAGTTGAGTTTAGAATTGATTTTAAAATTGTAGTTATTACTTACAAAGCAAGGC
This sequence comes from Aldrovandia affinis, assembly GCA_029706075.1. NCBI lineage: Eukaryota > Metazoa > Chordata > Actinopteri > Notacanthiformes > Halosauridae > Aldrovandia > Aldrovandia affinis. Next base: position 1,041,595 of record JAINUG010000055.1, read on the forward strand.
ATGGTTTGGCTCCAGAATATATCACTGAGCTATTGTCACCTTACCATACCATACGGCCACTCGGATCATCTGATAAGGCACTGTTTGCTGTTCCGGAGTCTAGGTTGAAAACTAAAGGTGACCAAACTTCTCTATCAAAGCTCCTAGACTCTGGAGCCTTCCAGTAGATATTAGAACAGCTGTTTCAGTGTCTTCTTTTAAAACCCTTTTATAAACATACTTTTACAGACTTGCTTTTACAACCTTTTAACCTTTGTTTTGTATTTTAAGTTTTTATTTTTATATTCTTGTTTGTTTTATGCTGTCTATTTAAAATGTTTTTGTTGTCTTTTACTTTAATCCCTTTTATATCTTTAAAAATAAATAAATTTAAATAAATGGGTGTCCCATATTACTTAATTCACTGTCCCACATTACCTGATGGGCCAAGGGTGTATTTTAATGTGGTTAGTAGCCTAAACATCTTGAGGATTTCAGAAATGTTTCACGTGTAGGGTTAATACGTTGGATTGATGTCGAGATAGGTTCCAGAATGCAAAATGGCAAAAAGTGTCCCAATTATCCTGAATTCACTCTATTTAAAAAAACAAAAATCTAGATATTGGATAAAGCCAGACTTAACATTTTTATTCCATTTTGACAACATATTAGAGACAAAAGTATTTACAGAACAGATTTTGGATACATCCTTTTTTCATTTTATAAATCAGAAAATACTATGTACAGGTATTAAACATGCGTTTTCGGCATGTTGTTTTAAGAACAAAATGTATTAAAAATCAGAAAATGAGTTGCATTCGCTGCATTCTAACAGACTGCTACAAAACCAAGGGTTACATTTCTATATTTATATGTAGACCAATTCCCATGCAATTTGGACATAGCAATCCATCCAGCAACCACATTCAAAGAAAAACACAATTTTTGCCTGCCTTGTCTGGCCTTAAAATATGCTAAACAAAGACACAAAGCAAAGATGCAAAAACCCAGTTTCCCATGTGGTTGTTGAAAATGCATTATGTATCAAAGAATGATCAAAGCTTAAATGTATTTGATGGATCAACTTAAAAGTATTGTAACAGGGGTCAGCTAGCCTAGCTATGGAAATGCTAGCTGACCTCCATTGTACATAGAGATTAGCATGCTAGGTGGCTAATAGTAACCTATAGTAATAGTATACTAGGAGAAGCCCGGTGAGAAAACCCTTTTGGACGTCCTCTGCACTCCCCTCTTGTCCTCGGCATCCTGCAGCAGTAGTCCGGTTCCTGGATGGCGCTTAGTGTCTTCTGGCAGGGGTCTCCTGAGGTGCTGTCCTGGCTTCTGCGCTTCGGGGTTGGGCAGGCCACGGGCAAGCCACTGCTTGCCCCTAAAGCGCTAGGTGGGGTCCGCCGACCTGGGGTTCAACTGGAGCCGCGGACAAGCCACTGCTACTCCGGTCTCACCACCAGGTCCTCAAGGTTTGGCCTTGTCCACCGACCTGGGGTTCAACTGGAGCCACGGACAAGCCACTGCTACTCCGGTCTCACCACCAGGTCCTCAAGGTTCGGCCTTGTCCGCTGGCTTGGGATTTCGTCAAAGCCGTAGCCAAGCTACTGGTACTTCAACCTCACCACTAGGCCCTCAAGTGCAGTCGGAAGGGAGATTTAGGAAGAGAAAGAGTAAAGAATAGAAAAAAGAAGGGGAGGAGGAAATATGCCCTGGGCACCCAACTAATGCACTGCTATTTGTCTTTATTAAAAGGCGAAAAGCATGTACAAAATGAGGAGCAACCCGAGCACATTGGATACTTCTTGATCATGGTATCATACCATGACCTTCTTGATCATGGTATCTCCTCTGCCATTGAATCAAGAGTAATGAGACTTTGCTTTTCCATTTCGGTACTACTTCTTTATTAGCATAAAGCATGTAGCACATGGGAAGTACAGCGCATAAGCACGGAATCACATAGGGCACACTCACAACCCATTCACCCACAATGATGGTTGATCGACACATATACACATTCACACATCATTCTCAACAGGGTAAAAGGGGGTTTCATTCCAGTCATACACTATATGGCCAAAAGTCAGTGGACACCTGACCATCACACCTATATGAGCTTGTTGGGCATCCCATTCTAAAACCATGGGCATTAATATGGAGTTGGACCCCCCTTTGCGGCTATGACAGCTGCCACTCTTCTGGGAAGGCTTTCCACAAGATTTTAGAGTTTGTCTGTGGGAATTTGTGCCCATTCAGCCAAAAGAGCATCTGTGAGGTCAGGCACTGATGTTGGATGACAAGGCCTGGCTCGCAATCGGCATTCTAATTCCTCCCAAAGGTGTTCAATGGAGTTGAGGTCAGGGCTCTGTGCAGGCCAATCAAGTTCCTCCACACCAAACTCGTCTAACCATGTCTTTATGGACCTCCCTTTGTGCACAGGGGCACAGTCATGCTGGAACAGCAAAGGGCCTTCCCCAAACTGTTGCCACAAAGTTGGAAGCGCTCAATTGGTTAAGATGTCTTCGTATTCTGTAGCATTAAGAATACCCTTCACAGGAACTAAGGGGCCTATCCCAAACCCTGAGAAACAGCCCCAGACCATTATCCCTCCTCCACCAAACTTTACAGTAGGCACTATGCATTCCGGAAGGTAGCGTTCTCCTGGCATCTGCCAAACCTAGATTCGTCCATCAGACTGCCAGATAGTGAAGCATGATTCATCACTCCAAATAACACGTTTCCACTGCTCCAGAGTCCAGTTGCGGTGTGCTTTACACCACTCCAGCCGACACTTGGCATTGTGCATGGTGATGTGAGGCTTGTGTGCAGCTGCTCGGCCATGGGAACCCATCCCATTAAGCTCCCGGCGCACAGTTCTTGTGCTGATGGTGCTTCCTGAGGCAGTTTGGTACTCTGTAGTGAGTAATGCAGCAGATGATAGGTGATTTTTACGCGCTATGCGCTTCAGCACTTATCAGCCCCACTCTGAGTTTGCGTGGTCTACCACTTTGTGGCCGAGCTGTTGTTGCTCCTAGGCGCTTCCACTTCACAATAATAGCACTTACAGTTGACCGGGGCACATCTAGTAGGGCAGAAATTTCACAAACTGACTTGTGGCAAAGGTGGCATCCTATGACAGTCACTGAGCTCTTTACGAACCATTCTGAATTCTAAATGTTTGTCTGTGGAGATTGCATGGCTATGTGCTGGATTTTATGCACCTGTTGGCAATGGGTGTGGCTGAAACACCTGCACTCAATAATTAGTAGGGGTGTTCACTGACTTTTGGCTATATAGTGTATGTGGTTCTTTACATAATAACCTTTACACATTTCTTAACATAGCTAATAATCTTACGTTTAGCTGGCTGCATGTCTGGGACATGTTACAGTTTTCTAGGTTACTGTTAGCCACCTAGCATGCTATACCCAACATACAATGGAGGTCAGCTAGAATTTCTGTAGCTAGGCTAGCTGCCACCGCTGCACTATACCATAATGATGAGTAACCTTGCTAGCTATCCAGCAAAATATGTTGCATGCATACCATACAGTAGCATCAAAGATGCTAAAAATGTATTTAAATATACCATTACATTATTACTACATTGATATTATCATTATCAATGTAAGCCAAGCATTTTATGATGATCAATTGTAGTTAGCTACTGTACATGGCATGATACTATGATGCATAAGGACACTACGGCTGTAACGTTAGCTAGTACTTGTCGGACATCAATTTATGATCTCAAATTGTATCTAGGTACTGGACAGCATTGACCAACGTTAGCGATATTAGCTACCAAACGAAACTCAAAATGCATACGATGGTACAACTTGCTAGCTAGCTAGCTGGCATTAACGTTAGCTAACACGGATAGCTAGCTAGCTTGCTAACGTTACCTAAGCTATTGACTTGTAACTTAAAATGCAGCTAAATTCATGATGATATTGTTACCATGATTGATATTAAGTCAATGCTTGGCATGCAAATTATAACAGATGATGATTTTCAGGAATATTTACAAGATCCCCCTCTTTATAACGTTACCTAAAGAGAAGCTAAGTAGCTAGCTAGCCAGTATTTCTAACGTTAGCTAGCTAGGTAGGCGTTTTGCAACAGCCATTAGCTATTAGCCTCACTAGCTAGCTATGTTAGCTACTTAGCATTTTAATAATGAGACTGATTTAAACGGAGGAGAAAATTACAGATAACTGTCAGTACAAATGTATGGAAGCCCATTTCCGCCAATGTGATGAAAAATAATAATTGTGGGTGGTCAGTTGTAATAAATCTACATGTTAGTGTTAATAGCATCCTGGTCTTAAATAGGTGACAATAACGTGAGGCGTTTTATTATCTTTGTGCTTGGTGAAGTGCACATATAGGGGCGCACTTTCGTTATCTTGCAGGGAGCCGGCATGCCCTGTATGTATAGATGCATCTGTAAAAGTGTGCACCATATACACGGTAACAGTACAGCACTACATTTTTCAAAACGTTGTCAATAAAATAACAAGACTACACAGTACAGTAACGGTTGCAGTGGTAACAGGTACAACAACATGGTAGCATGGCAATTTCTCATGATCTTTTTTTCCCCATCACATTGGCGGAAATGGGCTTCCATACAAATGTTATGGTTAGTCTAAATGCTTTGAACATAATGTTACACAGTTCAAACATTTGTATCTTAAGAGTAAACGATCGCTATGGCTTGGGTCATCTGTCTGTCAACCTACTTGCGTTGAAGCAATACTGACAGACAGAGAAACTGAAAAATAGAGAGCCAGGGGCTGGACCAACGTTAAGTGATTCCACTCTGGTGTATCCCCATTGGCTGGATAGAAACAATGTAGTGTGGGGCGAGCTCGCAAAACGTTCTTTAAATAGCTACTTTCTTTGCTTTATATCTCATTAAAAACAATTTATACATATTCAATCTGAAACAGAACTTGCGTTCACTTCAGAAACGACGTTCCGGTGCGTTCTGGCCCTATGACAGTACTGGTCTTATTATGGAAAGGCAATTGCTGGTTCTTTTTGTAAAAAAAAATCTCCCGACCGTTTCGTACAAATTTACGCATAGATATGCGAGCTAGCTAATAATAAATAGGTATTGTAACGTATTGGCATAAATATTTTCCAGTGATAGAACTTCCGAACCAGTTCTATGACGACAGGTAGCGGTGTTCTGTCTCGTTCATTGTGACATCACCGATGTCATAATGGTCTGGGTTATGGAGCAAGTAATCGAGAGGGACATCTGCCTGTCTTGATCAGTTCGCTAACTGTTCTGGACAGGACAGTTGGTAATTTTCTCAGGTAATTATTACACGCCTACCCATCCATCCATCCATCCATCCATTATCTAAGCCGCTTATTCCTGGTCAGGGTCGCGGGGGGGCTGGAGCCTATCCCAGCATGCGTTCCGGGCGAGAGGCAGGAATACACCCTGGACAGGTCGCCAATCCATCGCAGGGCACACACACCATTCACTCACACACTCATACCTACGGGCAATTTAGACTCTCCAATTAGCCTAACGTGCATGTCTTTGGACTGTGGGAAGAAACCGAGTACCCGGAGGAAACCCACGCGGACACGGGAGAACATGCAAACTCCGCACAGAAAGGCCCCCGGCCTGGATTCGAACCCGAGACCTTCTTGCTGTGAGGCGACAGTGCTATCCACTGCACCACCGTGCCGCCACACGCCTACCCAGTCAATCAATTTGATTTATAAATAATAATAATTAATAAATAATTAAATGTATCATATTGTATTGATATGTATTCATTATTTTAACAAAAGTGGTAATGGAGAAGAAGATCGTTAAGGATGAGGAGGATTGTAACAAATGTCAGAGGACGGATGCCGTGCCTCAGGCGCAATTACCGGCAAAACCGGCAAACGTGGTGTCGCATAGTACAAAGATGTGCTCCCCAGCCTACATCTTGCAATCTGACATCATCAAGAACGCCCTGGAGAGCAGATGTCACATGCGTCAGGTGAAATTGACGCTGGCGCTTAACTGGGTGATAAACTGCATCACTGTGTTTGCCACACAAGGCTGTTAGAACTGGGGCCTCACGGCAGGTGACGGCCTCAGTGTTAGTGGTCCGAAGGCCCCAATTTCATGAATGTTTAGATATTATGCAATGTAATATTTGTGGTCTACCTCCTCCCAAGGGGAGAGAGAAAGATTTCTACTGTTAAGCTCCACACAACCAGACTGGGTTCCAACTCTACTTTTCATTTATCCAGCAGGCAATCATTGCTGGATAATTTAATAACACCTGCTGCTCGGAGGCTCCTACCTCAGTCCCACAGTGCCTTGCACTAGCAAACAGGATACAACCATTCCACATAGAAACACACACAACAGGATATAGTCTCTGCAATCCCACTTCCTCTCATCCTCGTTAGTTAATCACCGCTGTGATGTCCTCTAGTGTTTCCGTTCCATCTCTTGCCTTTTGTCCCTCCTCTCTCCCTGTAGGCAACCAGGGGCACCTTGCAGGTACAGTTGCCTATCATGCAGGTGATGCCAATGTTCAACAACGCAGTGCTCCACCCCCTGAGGTGCAGTCCCCTGCCCGACTTTTGGAGGAAGATGGTGGAGAAAGGCCAACAGACCAACCAGGTGAGAGGAAAGCTGTCAGTTCTGTGAGTCTTTTTGTCCAGCATATCAGTCATACAGGTAACTGCCAAAATAAATGAAACACTTGAGTAAATGAAGGGTTCTGGTGGCTCTGTTATGGTGCGGGGTGCTTTTTCCTGAAATGGTTTAGGTCCACTCAACCATTAGAGGGCAAGGTAAACGGCAATAAATACAAAGCCATTTTGAGTGATCACCTTCATCCTATGGTGAAGCATTTCAATACTGATGGGAGTGACCTCTTCCAGGATGACAATGCCCTCATCCACAGGGCACGAGTGGTCACTGAATGGTTTGATGAGCATGAAAATGATGTAAACTATATGTGATGGCTGTCTCCAGATCTCAACCCAATTGAACAATTGTGGGAGATTCTGGAGCCACCACCATCAACAAAACACCAAATGATGGAATATTTCATTGAAGAACTGTGTTGCATCCCTCCAATGGAGTTCCAGACACTTGTAGAATATATACCATGATGCATTGAAGCGGTTTCAGCGGCTCGTGTTGGCCCAACACCATATTAAGACACTTTATGTAGGTGTTTCCTTTATTTAGGCAGTTGTCTGTATATTGGCCATTTTATAATGCTCGTTAAAAACCTGATTGTTGCCATGGTGAGAAGATTATTTTTTCCCCCTCATAAGCTTTGGTAAAAATATTTAAGTTATGAATTCAGACCCAAAATGTCTCAACCAGTCTCAAGACAGAGGACTTGGGTATGTCATAAGCACACACATCAGGACCTTTTGCACTCTTTGACAGGTGAGGCAACTAATGGCAGGGGAGAATGTTCAGCAATAGAACCAAATACTAGTGGCCCCAGAAATTTAGGTTCTGAAAATCTGTATTTCAAAATCAGTAAAATCACTTTTCAGTGAAGGGGGAAAAGTCACCTCAACCACCACCAATGTGTAGCACCCACCTAAGGTGATGCATGGCAGTCATTTCACACCAGAATGTTCACCACACATCAGCTGACTTGGAGAGGGAAGGGATTAAACCAATTTGAGCCAAGTAAACTGGAGGATGATTAGGTGGCAGGTTTAAAGAGTCATGTTGGGAATTTTGCCAGGACACAGAAAACTCCCCTACTCTTTTCCTCATTACATTTTTCCTTATTTTTCTTCTCCTTCATCATCATCATTTTCTTTTCCTGTGAAAAGGCTGATGCGGATGTGAGAACTGTAGTCCAGGTACCAGCCAGGCAAGTATCAGTCAGACAGGTGGTGGCCATGCTGACCAATGCAACGCTCCTCCCCCTGAAGCACAGCATCCTAACCGCGTTCAGGAAGATAGTGGGGGGCAACTGCCAAATAAACCAGGTGAGACCCAAATTCCCACTTCATAGTGTCCAACACTGTGCGGGCGCTTCGGTCCAGGGATCACTCTATTTACAGCCATCTTATATCCCTTCTTTCAACATACAGGTAACTTTCAAAATAAAGGCAACGTTACAAATATGGGATCTTTTAAATGGGTACCACGAGTGTCCAGCGGGGGCACCGCCAACGAGTCCCCTCCTGCCCAGCTGGAGTTTGAGTGCGTCTCCCTAGGTTACCAAAGTGTTGCCTTTATTTTCAACTGACCTCTTGACCTTTGAAAATTAACAGAAAGAGAGGCCAAAGGTCAGCACACCATTGAGGCCCACAGAGGCGGTGAAGAGTGCCTCCAACAACCCAGAGAATTTTATGACCTGGGCACGGCTGACATTGCCCATATCACCGGCAGGTATATTTGGGCAAAAGGTTGGGGGAGGAGTTCTGTGTGCATGGGGGTTTCCCCAGGTACCTAATAAAAGGGCAGAGAGTACAGTAGTAAGAGCGGCAATTGTAAAACTGTCAGATTACAAAATGGTTATATGTTACAGACTGGCCATGTGGAGTACTGGTTAGGGAGGTAGGGCTGTGGGGTGTATTAGTAGGGTGCATGTTTCTGGATCTCAGGGGGGCAAAAGCATTACAGCAGTAAGAGTACAGCATCCTTCTCCTCTGGGCCAAATGTGAGGTGTGCATAAAACGTATCAACTGACAATGAGAGTGAGGTTTGCTTTTGGACGTTTTGGAAGTGAGAGTGCGTGTACTGTCGGACTCACACCCCACTGCAGTGGCTCTGAAGAACTTCCAGGACCAGCTGACCAGATTAGAGCAGGAGGAGGTCCTGGAGTTCCTGGAGATCTGGTACCTGGGCCTGGGGGCGGAGAAGATGAAAGGCTCCCAGGAGACACAAGAGAACTCTGAGGACCCCAGCTTCAGCTATGATGATGCAAAGGGCATCTACACCCCGGTAATATTCATCAAGGGCAGCATAATCATGCATCAAGGCCACAGTGACTGGGTCTGTTTGGTTTACCAATCTATACTACCAAGGTACACACTTCAAAAAAGGCACTGCTGTTGCTTTACCTGTACCTGCTGCGTAGTGTCAATTCACTAAAGGCTCTAATATAAACTGTGTATGCACTGAACATACTATGGCCTGCTTCACCTTTTGACATTAATAAAAGTGCAGTGCCCTGAAAACATGGAGCAAACATTTGAGCTGAATGGGATGCAGTATGCATTTATATTAACTCTGGCATCTCATTGTGTTAGTTATTGTTTTCCTATCTGGCTTGATCCGTGGCAGCTTCATGGTTTTACTTCATGAAGTGGCTGGGCAGTACAAGTGGTATAAACATGACTGAACACAAGTCACATGGCGTAATATTGGCCACAGCAAACAAATCTCACAGCCATCTTGATGGCAGTTTTAGCATTAGCAAACTAGCATGCTGTACATGCAGTTATGGGTCTGTGCATGAAATTTGCTTTCACTGGATAAATTCCAGCGGCAAAATAATCTGATGGCTGTAATGGTCCAGCAACAGGATCTTGAAATTGTTGTTGTTCCAGGTTATGCGTGACCACATTGCCTACCGCTATGAGATTCTGGAGAAGCTTGGGCAAGGATCCTTTGGCCTGGTCCTGAAATGTCTGGATCACAAGATCAAGGAGATGGTAGCCCTAAAGATCATTCACAATAGGAAAAGGTGATAAGGACATCCTCGTTAAAATAACTCTACCGCAACCGGTTATGGCACTTGGGAGTGTAGGTTGCCCACTGCGGCTGGGGTTGGTCAGGAGTCTCATTCAGGGGCGCCGATTAGCTGTCCGCTCTGGACGCTCTCTGAAAGAACTAAAATAATATTCCTGGCAGGCTAGCAGGAAGTTGTAGTCTAGAGGGTGTGATGTCCCTAGGGGTTGGGCGACACTCACAGACTTTGCAGAGACTTTCCAGTCCACAAATCCAGTTCAGTTCCTCAGGCAGTCCACAAGTCGGTACACAAATTGGGTTCCTCAAACAATACAGGTCAAAACACCATCCAAACAACTCCCATCCAAACAGCCAATCTACTCCCTCCCAGTGTAACACAAACAAGTCCCTTAAATAGGCCTCCAAATGGCCTTCAGCTGTCCGCAGTCCAAATCGCTTGACTTTGTTCAGGTGCGGGACTGCGGGCTGCTGGGAACCGTAGTTCTTCTGTTTCCTCCAGTGGCTCCCAAGAATTAAAGGGCCATGAAGCCATTTTCTCGTCCTGCCCCTGGGGATGCCACAATGTATATCATGTTTTAGTAGGCTGAAGGCTAGTAGAATATAATAATAATAATAAAATATTTTATTTATTGAATGCTTTTTTGCAAGTGCACAAATCACTTTGCAGACATTTTTAAAACAGTGACAGACATTATTATATTACATTTAATTTAAGCATTTGTAATCATGAAAAAGGTAATAAATAAAGTAATTATGAAAGGGAACCAGTGTAGTGTAATATAATGTCTGGGAAGGGTTTTGGGCTTGCTTTTTTATGCATTTGTGGAGTTCCTGTTCACGCTTTTTGTGTGTGCGTTCCCAGTGCCAACCGCATGGCCCTTAGGGAGCTGGAGATCCTGGAGGTGGTCCGGAGGGAAGACAAGGAAAACCGCTTCAACGTCATCCACATGAAGGAGCACATGACCTTCCGGAAACATCTATGCATCACCTTCGAGCTTCAAAGGTGAGGTGCTCCTGGTGTGGAGGTATGAAAAGATTTGAGCATCGCCACAGGTGTGAGTCAACACAAGAACAGACCTCTGGAGAACTTCAATCTTATCCAAGAAGGGCTGGTGTGGATGCAAGCTTTTGTTCTAGCCCAGCATTACAACAACTGATTCAATTAATCAAAGTCTTGATTGAAGACCGTGATTTGCTGAGTAGTTGAATCCGGTGTTGTAGTGCTGGGCTAGACAAAAATCTGCACCCACACCAGCCCTTTTAGAATAAGATTGGACACCCCTGACTAGAGTCTAGGTACCCAACTCTCGGTCCTAAGAGAGTTGGGTAGTGGCTGTGGGTATTTGTTCAAGCCGGAGCGCTGACTACCCCTGATGTTACTGATTAGTAGTCACCCTCAAGAGGTGAGCTAATTGATATTAGGTGGTTCAATTGTTAGCAAATACAGTACCTGCAGCCACTGTAGCCCGTAATACCAAGAGTTGATTATGTTGGACCTAGAAGCTGGTCGCATTTGTACAGACCGCCTCCAAAACCTTGCAGTTCTACCTCTATTCATGTATGAATGAGTTTGAGCCCAGACGGCTAAATAAACATGGAACTGAGTATGCTGACTTATACGATAACATAAACCGGTAGTCATTTGGCAGTCTCTGTGCAGAATGGACCTTTACAGGCTGATCAGGAACAACCACTTCCAGGGTTTCACCTTGTCCCAGACGCATCACTATGCCGTGGCGCTGGTCATCAGCCTACAGATGCTGCACCGACTGAAAATCGTCCACTGCGACCTCAAGCCGGTAAAGCAATCTGTAACAGACTGACACAATAACATTTTACCTTAATTCTCTGTAATAGCCTGATCAGTGATAGCACTTTACTTTAGGGCAGGGGGTCCCCAACCCTGATCCTGGAGAGCAACAAGGTGTGCTGGTTTTTGCTGTTACTCAAAATGTATCAATTGATCAATTAAAGCAGTTGATCTTGCAGTTTACTCCCCTCTATTTCTATTTCTAAATTGGATGCTGATTTTAAGGTGAAAGGAGAAGCCAGCAGACCCTATGGCTCTCCAGGACCAGGGTTGGGGACACCTACTTTAGAAGATCTTATGTACACTTGCATAATAACAGACCATTCACTAAAGACTCACAAGACGATCTTATGTACTATTTCATGCATTGTGTCTAAAACTGCAATGAAAACAATGGCAACTTAAAAACACCAGCTCTTCCTCTTCCCGTGAAAGGAGAACATCCTTCTGTCAGAGAAAACACATGGGAACATCAAGGTGGCTGATTTTGGGTGCAGCTTCTATGGTCGCCGGAAAGGTAAGTTCTGGGTCATTGCATCTCTGTCCCTTCACGCTCTCATTTCCCCCCTTTTTCTATTCCCCATTTCTCTCCTCCTCTATCGCTTCCTTTCTGTCTCCCTCCCTCCCTCCCCCATCTTTTAATCTTCCCCTTTTTTTCTCTCTCTACTCCTACTTTACCTAACAATTCCTCTTTCTGATGTGTTGCCTGCAGGGCACGCCTATGTCCAGACACGGTTCTACCGTGCCCCGGAAGTTCTCCTCGGCCTTCCTTTTGGCACAGCCATCGACATGTGGAGTCTGGGCTGCATCCTGGCTGAGCTCTACATTGGCACCCCACTCTTCCCTGGGAGCAACGAGGTGGACCAGCTCGCCTGCATCACGGAGGTACTGGCAGCACTGCCACACTCTCCTCACTGTTGACCCCTGTACCATAACGCCCACTTAACAGGTCCTGTACTAGGGATGGGCATTAGCACTCAAGTACTCGATAAGAACATTACTATTCATTAATGGTTTTATATGTATGCATTTATTTATTTATTTACGAAATAATAATAATAATAAACATTAAATGCTTTAATATCGTTGAAGACAATACATTTTTAACACAGTTTTTATAACAGTAAATTTTCCAAGTGCAGGGAGTGTCCCTACCTTGTACCATGATGCCCATTTAACATCCACAGGGGGCTGTTTTCTCAAACCATATCAATGGTTTATTCGATTCCATCCTGAAATGTCTCTTTATGTTTTGTATGAAGTCATCAATTATTTTAAAATGAACGCTAAGTATTTAGGCTATTTGGGCGGAAATGACACTCACAATTAGTCAGGGGCCTTGATAACACAGATTTATAAATGCTTTGCATGTCCAAACAAACACACTCCTTGGGTCCTCTTTCAGAACCACACCGGAGTACCTGCCTGTTCTGTTAGTCTAGCAGTGTGCGAATGAGTGACACAATGTCATGTTGTTTCAGGTGCTGGGAATGCCCCCAAATGACATTGTTCAGACAGCACCTAGAAGGAATGTATTTTTTGGTAAGTTTTGTTTTTAATGTTGTGGAAAGTTATGAAAACATTGTGTTCTTGTGATTTTGTTGGATTGCAAAGATGCCCTTAATGTTTTCCTGCAGAAAAGTGTGGTCTAGACTATTTACACCACAGCTGGAAAGTTGTGGTTTGGGGTGGTTAAAAAAAACATTAAAACAATGCTTTTTGTATTCACCAATATTGTAAAAAGATGCAATGTTTGGTGCTAACTGGGTTATGTGCCTGTAATGTAGAAATAGGGGCCCCTAACAGCTGGTTGCAGCCATTAGGGGGTGCTAATGCACCCTTTAAAGTTTAAACCCAAGTTATTTCTGCTGCTGATAATTGGTAAACTTTTACATATTCATATGATACACCCACAAGACCTTTCAAGCACACCCCTCCACATCCAGAGTCCTAATGCCTAGTGCGACTAACCCGGAATCCCAAACAAGCCAATTAGGTTAGAGGGCATATAGAAAGTCCTCACTATAAGACCTGGCGGGTTGGCAAATACAGGAAATGACATCACATGAAACCACTGAATATATACGCTGTAGTCTATTGAATTTAAGTCTAGTCAGTCAACTGATGGACATATGTATATATTACATTTGTACAGACTCTGAGGGCCAGCTAAGGACCGTCATAAGACGGCAGTCTAGCTCCAGGGACCTGGCCAAGGTTCTGAAGAACGCGGACATGCTGTTTGTGGACTTCATTAGGCGCTGCCTTGTGTACGTGTCGTGCACCCGGTTCTACTCATATCATGGCAAAAGGCATTGTGTTAATATTGCTGTGGGGTGAACAGGAGTGCCTGTTGCCATGAGTGTCGGCAGTCCCCCCCAACCCCGGTGCTCTGACCCTCCCTGTGTGTCTGCGCCGTCCAGGTGGGACCCCACCCAGCGCATGACTGCGGACGAGTCTGCGTGCCACCAGTGGGTTCAGGAGCCGCTGAAGATGCTGTGGCGGGGCGGTGAGACACAACTCAGTGGTGAGACAGAAAGGAGAGCCATTCCCCATTGCCATCAAGACCAATTAGGGGATCAGATACAGCTGTTGTAACCAATCCAAACAAAACCCAACCACCGAAAGTGCAGCTCCCCACCCGGTATCGGCGAGAAGGGGCACCACGTCAAGCTACATTTGTTTGTTCAGTCTAATGAATGCTCTATTCGCGCACATATGTTTTTTGTCCCTGTTCAGCACTTAGTCATCACTCTCATTAAAGTCCTCAAATGCACAGCGTGGTATAAATGATGATCAGGCAGCTGATGTGCTGATTACAGTTGACATCCGCTTTGCATGCTTGTAGGCGAAACCCCTTCTGTCCAAAGGTCTGAAGGCCTCCCAGAGACAGGCCTTAACAAGCTCTAACATTGGCCAAAGAGGAGTAGCAGCCCTCTCTGCCTCGTCCCCACTCCTGTAGGTCTCACAATTGCCGATTTAAGAGAAAGGGTGGCAAATCCGATTTAAAAAAAGAAAACGAGGTCAGCATACCAATCAGATTGGTATAGAACAAGGTAAAGGAGTGTCTCCAACAAGCCAGAGAAGATGCCTGAAAGTGGCTGATGCTGCCCATCCATGTCACCGCCAGTTATAGTTGGGCGAGAGGCTGGTGGAATAGTTCTGGGGGGCATTGTACCGATTGCAGTGAGTACAATGGCACAATAGGATTGTTTGACATGGGCCTCTGGGTGGAGCAATGGTAAAGGCACTCGCCCGGAGTGCAAGTTGCCCCACTGCGGTCGGTGTTTGAGCCCCGGCTGTGCCAGTCTGGCTCTGGCCAGGACCAGGAGTCCCGTTTGGGGTGGCGATTGGCTGTCCGCCCTGTGAGAGTGGGGAGGGAAGCCGGTATGGGCTCGCTGCATACAAGAGTGGCTCTACATGTACCAGAGTTACAGTCGATGGCCTGCCAAGTTATGCCTTTGTCACTGCCGGTGCCAGAGCTACGGCAGCAAGCTCATAATACAGGGGCGGGGGATAGTTGACATGAAAAGAGGCTACAATTGGCTACTAAGTTGGGAGGAAAATTGGTAAAAATTTGAAACAATTTTTTTTTTTAAGAATTGTTTGACATTCTATTGTGAAAACAAATAGAAGTAAGGGAGTTGGAGCGTGGAGTAGTTGGAGAACTGGAATTGTGATCGGAGGGTTGCAGGTTTAGCAGGTTTCTGGGGGGGTGAATATGTTTATGGAGGTATGTACCAGATAACTAGGGCCTTACCAAATTCATGGCCGTGAAAATCGTGTCACAGCCTGTGAAATTAGGCTTTTGCCGTGAAATCAACCACATGCCGTGAAAACGCATATTTAAACGACTCAAATAATTTGGTGCAGACAATGTTCACGCAGACAGTTTTTTGTACCTGGTGTAGCGTCTCTTTGGATCACACACGAAAGGCATTCAACGCCATTTAGAGAGCGAGACCCACAGCTCCAAGAAGCGGGCCTGCACAGACCACACGCTGCAGGGGGATGTTGCAAAGAAGCAGAAAACAATTTCTGATCTTTTCAAAAAGTTGACCGAAAGTACAGACTGCCGTCGTTTGGCTCCTATGGAGTTCACCAGTGCCAACATACCACTGGGAAAACTGGACCTTCCCAAGATGAGGGACTAGTTTCAGCGCAATGTTAAGAACCTTACCAACTGCGACAAGACTACCTTCCAAGGGTGTTTGAGGCACATGTTGAGGAGGTTAAATCTCTTCTAAATTCATGCAAATCTTTTTCGATCATTTCTGACGAGTCCACGGACGACCAAGACAATTACGTGTTGCATGTCATTTTTGATTTTGTATCAGACAAGCCTAGAGATATTCAAACAGAGACTATTACAACAGTGCTTTTAGACTGCTTTTACAATATGAGTGCTTTTATTAGCGACAATGCAACTTGCATGACAAAGTCATTCAAATCAGTTCTAGAAGGTCTTGTTTTTATTTGTTTTATGGTAAGGCCGTGAAATTACGTGCTTTTTAAATAATTTCCGTGAAATTAGGAATATTGAAAAATTTAAGTCTGTGAAATTCACCTTAATTTAACTGGTAGGGCCCTACAGATAACCACTGTGCTCACTTACCTGTTAAAGCAGCGATTTCAAATAGTTTCATTACAAACCCAATGTGCTACTGAACATCTTTCACAACTAAAGGTTGTCCTGTAACAGAAAGTTTTTTTATTTTTATCTTATGATTAACCACTGGAGCTTAAATTGGTGTTTTTCCCCAAGATGGTCAGTTTGTGTTTATAAAACGAGCCGCAGACAAACTTGTTGGCTGGTTGCACAAAGTACACTCCAGGTAAATGGCCCTCACGTGGCTGGTACATAAATGTATGGTATTGGTGCTTTAAACTGATTTATTTTCACATAGAGCCAGGGGTGTAATTTCCACCAGGGACACTGGGGACATGAATTGGCACTCTTTGAAGACTGATTTTGTCCACACCACTGCCCTTAATTAAAACAAAGGAACTAGCATCTCACCCAATTAAAACAAGAGAGGTGGTTTTATGGTAAATATGTTTTTAAAGGAATTAAACTACCCCCGTCAACAATATGCCTCTGGTCCCCCCCACATTTGAAATCAAAGGTTACACCACTACAACCCTAGATGCCTATTAGGCCTCCAAATGGTTGTCTTTACTCATGATGGTAGGTAGAATGAGGTTTCATGAACCCCATAATAGGTTGAGTAATTGAGGAAATTCGAAATCATCAATTGACTTCATTGACTTCCGCAAAGCATTCGATTCCATCAACAGACCCACGATGTTTACAATTTTGAATGCTTACGGAATCCTGGAGGAGATTGTAAATGCCATCAAAATTATGTATGAGGATACAAATGCAGTCGTTCTCACTCCGGAAGGCGAAACTGATTCATTTTTCATCAGGGTTCTCCAGGGTGATCCACTTGCCCCCTATCTATTCATCATAGTTTTGGACTACGCCCTGCGGATAGCAATAAACGACACTGATGGTCTAACTCTGACTTGCCGTAGAAGTAGTAGATATCCTGCTCAACACCTCTCTGACCTAGATTACGCTGATGACATTAGTCTGCTTGCTGACACCCTTCGAGATGCAGAATCTCTCCTCCACAAAGTCGAAACTTGTTGCAAGTCCATTGGTCTCTCTCTTAATGCAAAGAAAACTAAGTACATTCACCTCAATCCCTCCACCGCTGACGACATCATAGCGCTTGATAGCAGTAAGATCGACAAAGTTGATGACTTCAAATACCTGGGCTCCTACACAAACTCGACCCACAATGTTGAATGTAGGAAGGCTCAAGCTTGGTCTGTTCTCCACTCATTGAGGAATGTTTGGCAATCTGCAATCCGTAAAAGCTCCAAAATTAACATCTTTAAAACATCCGTGGAGTCCATTCTCCTCTATGGATGTGAGTCTTGGGCCCTCACCAGCAAGATCACTAAGTCCATCGATGGTACCTACACACGGATGTTGCGTGCTGTCCAGAATGTTTCCTGGCAGGACCACCTTCCAAACTCCGCCCTCTACGGTGCCCTCCCCTCCATCTCAAGTGTCATCAGACGAATCATCATCTTCGGCTAGCCGGACATATCATTCGGCACAATGAGCCAGCCAGTCATGTCCTCCTTTGGACGCCAGACTCTCCCCGTTGTAGAGGTCGACCTAACATCACCCTTAAATCGTCCATCGAAATGGAGACAGGACTGTGCGGATCGTCTCTTCGCAATGCAATGCTTAACAGGGAATGCTGGATGAAGCTCATCAAGTCATCACAGATGTGAATGAATTAATGAATGAATTAATAATAGGTGGGGCTTTAATGAACTGTCAATCAAGTGAGTTCAATGCATGGCATTCTGGGAGATGGAGTTCTTAGATTTAACATTAGCTTGGGAGATATGACTAATACTACTATTAATAATAAGGATACTGTGTGATGAACATATATTTATTGCGTGTAAGTGCAATATGAATTATGTTAAAAAATATATATATTTTTGCCATAATTCAGGGGCCGCATGCGATATTTGGGCCCTAGGCCCAGGCCTTGTCGCCCTATGCGGAGATAGGGCCATGCCTACTGACATCCAGCTATAGCCATAAATATGTCGTGGAATATGCATATTATTCAAATATATGAAGTTAATTGTAAAGTTAATTAGCTTTTTTCTTAACATGCAATATGCGCAAGTCACTTGTTTTTTGTAGATTTTCAGATGAAAAATCAAGAAAAGCAAAACATTTGTAGTAGGGCAGCTCAATGGTAAAACTACAATCCCCACAGGGCCTCGATCGGGATTCTATTTATGACGCAATACGGCTTGTTAAATACACTCCCCTCCTTTCGTCACGTCCTCTTGGAGTTGGTGCCATCTTAGAAAGGTAACGAAATGATATCTTGTTGCTCTCAAGTGCATCCACATCAATCCAACGAGTTATAAAAACCATCCTTTATATCTGTTAACACATGTTATTTTCTTTTTAGGTCTCCACAACATGAGAGCAAAGGTAAGATCCTGCATGTACAAAAAAAATGTGGGACGTGATGCGGTTGAATACTCTGAAGACACTACCCACTCAGCAGACAGTAATGTTTGTGGATAACATGGTTACATAGAATAGTCGTTTTGCAAATGTCAAAGAACAAATTCACCGCTTGGATACTTGTTGACTACAAGGGTATATTGGCTAGCTAACGCTTACTTGCATGGCAGCAATGCGGCATGGCATCCATTTTGTCTGCTTTAAAGAAATCGATGCACCAGAATATCAAATATGCTAGCCAACCCAACATTGATCATATTCTAAAATCAAGCTGTTCAGGTGGATGACATGTAGTATAGACCCATGCTTGCTTTCTGTCTAAAGCAAGGCTTAAGTTTGTACGCGCCCTCGGTCAATAGATGGCTAGATAGCCTTTACAAACTTAAGTTCGTGAAGTTGTCTGTAGTAACGAAGTATACAATCTATTGGTTATTTGTCATAGCTAGCAAACTAGTTAATTGTTCGCAAGCTGTAACGTTCGTAGTACAATCCGCCATGCTTGTTTGTGCGCCACTTGTGGCCTTGAGTTACACCCGCTGTTTTCGATATGACGTGTGGAGCTTTATGTACTAGTCGTGCCACTCGCCCACAGAGGGAATACTTTTGACGACATTGCATAGTGTATTAATTTAACCAAGGTTAAAATTTCCAACGCTACATTTGCTGCTATGCCAGTAGTAGTGCTTGTGTCGGCGTCAAATCGAATGCAGCAGTTGTATGCGTTCGTAGTTTTCACATTACTTGAGCCACG
This sequence comes from Aldrovandia affinis, assembly GCA_029706075.1. Lineage (NCBI taxonomy): Eukaryota > Metazoa > Chordata > Actinopteri > Notacanthiformes > Halosauridae > Aldrovandia > Aldrovandia affinis. The sequence goes on from JAINUG010000055.1 coordinate 1,060,922, forward strand.
CATTTGCCTTGAGTTCGAGTTCAAGGCTGTGCCTTCACTGTGTGCATGTTCACTTGTTAACTGTAGCTGAAATTTGTTTTTTTTTCAGTGGAGAAAGAAGCGTATGCGCAGGTAAGCGTTTATTTTTTTCCTTTGGTGGATCAGTAAGGGGGTTGCTTGCTAATGCATGGCATTACATTCATATAATCAGGTGAGTAGTGGTTCATCCATGGGCCATTTGGCACATAATGCATATCTACACTAAAGAGCAGGAATCCCCAACCCTGGTCCCATAGAGCCTAGTGGCTCCTGGTATTTGTTACCTGACACTTAATTGATCCATTAAATTAGCTGATTGGTGGCGCCTCCTGGTTTCATGGGTCTAAATTGCTTGCTTATTTTGATGTGAACAGATGAGCACACCATGTTGCGCTCAATGATGACGGTTGGAGACCCCTGCTGTAGAAACCATGCATTGATTGTGTACTGGTGGCTGTTATGTACCTAATGTGTTGCCAGGGATACCTGGGTAGATGAGTTGAACTGTCAGCAGTACATTACATGGTAATTTAGCAGAAACTCTTCGCCAAGGCAACAAAATAAGTTTGAGCAACAGTGACATCTCCCAAACCAGTGAATATATGAGCAACACCACTAAAGGCCTAAATATACTTCACTTTAAATACGCATGCACATACGTAAAATGGCTGCCACGCATATCCTGTGGTCGTTGGGTGCGTAGCTTGTGCATGTCCTCAAGAATTAACGTTGCGCGTATGCAAGGTGCAATACCGACATATATTGTGGGGGCAGGCAAGTAAGTGGAGGGTGATTGCAAGCTGCTCTTCTCCACCCTCTGGCTCTGTTTTTGATGTGTAATTAGCGGGGACACCTGACGAAGCAAACCATCAAATATCCTGGCGGACATACGGAAATACTGATTCTTTTCATCGTAAATTTCTCTTTGATAGAATGAGAGAAACGTACACTCCGTCGTTACGCAGGGATACATTTAATGGTTTAATACAATCTATATCACCTCCGTTGTTTAGTTTAGCTTATTTGGCTTTTAACTTAAAGACAATACATGGTTCCGTCCCGATGAAACGCAACACATTGGTGCTGCTGTTTCTGCGGTCTTAAGATCTACATTAAAACAACCTTGTGCAGAATCGGAAGTAGTTGAAGTATGCTGGATAGAGACTGCTTTGTTTCGCCCCCACAGTTCTGACCTGCCCCCTTGTGGATATTGCTTTTAAACATCCAGACAGATCTAAAGTACGCAGTGGCGTATGTGAACAATGCTGCTCACGTTGGATACGCGTACTTAAGTGAAGTATATTTAGGCCTTAAAGCGCTACTGCATGTTATCTATATCAATTCTAGATTCATGCCATATAATAAACACCTGAATAAATGCATCACCTGAAATGGAGTTCTGTGCCTGCATCTAACACCAGCACTCCTTTCCCTGTCTGCAGGCTGAAGCGCAAGCGAAGAAAGATGAGGCAGAGGTCCAAGTAAACTGGCCCCTCCACTGCAGCTGTGGTGACCTCCCCCTACCTGTTGCTCCTTGTGCCGCTGGCATCGGGTTGATACCCTGCCACCTACACCACCTGCCTCTGTTTGATTGGGAAGGCCAAAACCCTGCCCCTTGGGTGAAGACCCATATCACAGCGTCTGTGTGGCACTCTGGACTGTTAAAACACCTGCCCAGCACAGCTGCTTTGTATGGAAGACCTCCAATTAAATTGTTTTTTTTGGTTACAAACCATTCTTGCCATTCTTTGCAGTTGCAGTATCTGGTTATACTAATTTACTTTGGAACAAAAGCTTTCCTCACAGAAGGCAGGTCGTTTGTTTGAAATACCTTTAAGATGGAAGTGGAGATCAGTATTTGATGTGTGTGAACCTGGTATCACTGTGAAAAGTCCTTTGGAGGAATTGGAGTGGTTACAAAATGTAATTATCCCCCCCTCAGCCAGTCTGTTCTGCCTGTCTAAGTAGGTGAAAAGCAGGGTTTTTCTTAAGTATTCAGCCTGAATAGTTGATGCTGACAAATTAGTTCCTGCTCCAGCGTTCACTCCTACAGAAACCAAGCAGTTAAGTGCTTTTCATCGTTTTGACCCATGTTCAAATTTCTAATGCATTTTGTAGTCTGAAAAACAATCTTGACATTAGTTTAAAAATGATGCACATCTGCAGCTGAGACAACATATCTAAATAAAAAGATGTTGTCGGTTGCCTGTTGACATTTCTCTGAGACAAGTTATTTTAGCAGACAAAATATGGGTGGTGGAGGCCTTATGGAAATCTGGATGCATTCATTTGCAAGACTAGCAACCCCAATCTCTTCCCGGTTTCATGCAAGAAGGGAGTTTTGTACGTGAACACAAAATTGCTTCCTAATAAAGTGGGCTTTTTTGTGTGGAAAAAAACGAAATGTTTCCATTTCCCTATGAATCTACTCTAGATTGTTTTATTAAATTTGGAATCCCCAGCTGTGCCACCTGCAGAAGGAACACAGCTGAAGTGCATGCACTCCCCAGTGGGTTTTTATTACGCACTACAATCCACACCAGTACAACAGGAGAAATTGAGTTGATCAGAGAAGTGGTGCATCTCTCCCTGACTGGTAGTCTGAGGGTGCCTGGTGCATCATTTGTGGGGGGGAGAGATAATGCCCAGGGTTAATAAAATGGGGGTTAAGACATGTCTAAGACATTTATTGGTGCCTAGTCTGTCTTTGTAGTGAGCATGTTTACGGGCACAGCCAACTGAATGCCCAAAATGTTTTTATGTTCATACTTACACTGTTTATACCCAGCAGCAAATGACCACCTCTGAATCTCGGGATGCGCTTGGGTGAAGTAGATCTAATATATTCTTTATATTTATGTAATCAGTGGGCTTAAATTGAATTTATTCCAGCAAAGTTGAGACTGCAATGATCAGATGCAAGCAAATTCTGGATCAAGTTTTCAGGTACAAGGGTGTGACCTATAAATATCCACTTCGTAGATTGATCAATGTATCAAATCATTGGCCTGAATTGCTTTGGTACATGGCTGTTTAAATGTTGACCAAAACAACGGAAGTACAAAAATATCAACAATGGAAGAAGTCCTATACCCAGAAGTTGTGATGGGGTTTGTTTCGGTGCAGTTCTGGAGTCTGCCTTCGGTAGGCGATATAATCTTACCTAGTGCATAGCTTGAACGCGTTCTTTTTTTGTTTGTCGTTGAGCTTAGCTGGGTGGCCTGTATAGATGTATATACGTAGATGCCGCATTGGCTGCTGTTGTATGTTGCAGCGATACGTCTGCGCGGCCGCCATATTGAGGCGGGCAAGATCCGCGTCTAAACAAACGTACTTGTATTGAGAGATGCAGACTTCCCCTGAAACTACTGTAACTCGCTTAATTCTCAACCAATTTCGTGACATTTGGCTTGTTATAAACGTGGGAAATGTCTGCATAACATGCAGTTTACCTGATTTAACAATTTAGTTTCCAACGATTCCGCAGAACCTGGTTGCGAACACGGCACGAAGAGGAATTCGCTTATGCATAAATGCCAGTTGTGCATCATTTGGCTGTACAAATAGGAGAAACCATAGAAGCAAGGCTCGTGGGATAACTTCACAAGTGGCTATTTCACTATTTCACAGTCACTTAAAGCAGACGTTGAATGACCGACAGCTATCGCCATGATAAAACATGTTCGCTAGTTGTCAAACCACTGCATTACCATCTGACAGTGATATTTACTTGATGGTAATCGAATTCGTTGTCTTATTTGTATATTGTAATTGACGCGTGTTGGGGTAACGATGATGTAATAAATGCAACTACGAAATAGATGACTATCAAGTAAATATCACTTTCAACCACTTGGTCATAACTTGACAACTAGCTAACGTTGTATGTTTTGTTATTACAGCGATATCTGTCGGTCATTCAACGTCAGCTTTAAGTGACACTTTGTAACCCCAAGATGCCAGGATGTTTTGGGCCCCTTGGACTACTTTTTGCCCCTCGAACCATCCGCCTCTACACGTGGGGGCAACGTCAGCTTTAAGTAACAGTGAAATAGCCACTTACTTGTGAAAAGTTATCCCACGAGCTTTGGTTTTATGGCTCTTCGTATTTGTACAGACAAATGACGCACAACTTTGTGGCATTTTTGCATAGGTCAATTCCTCTTCGTACCGTGTTCACAGCCAGGTTCTGTGGAAAATCGCTGAAGAAACTCAACAGTTGTGAAATTTGGAAATCATGTAAACTGCATGTTGTGCAGAAATTTCCTACGTTTATAACAAGCCAAATGTCACGAAAATTGGTTGAGAGCTAAGAGTTACAGTAGATTTGATCAGGGGAATTTTGCATCTCAATACACTTTGTTTAGACGCGGATCTTGCCCGCCTCAATATGGCGGCCATTCAGACGTATCTGAACAGGGCGAATGAGGCATCTACGTATATATATATATCTATGGCCTGTATCCTATTGTATTTTGGGGAGCTAGAGGGCTAGCTGAAATTAATCAGTCTTGTGAAGAATAACAAACGGTCCTAAACACAAAGATATGGGCAAAAACGGCACGTCTAATTGTTTGGGGCAGTTAAATTAGGCATTTATTGCGGGTAAGTAGGTTTATGGCTGAATTGCAAAGGATCATACACATGCACAGGCTAGATTATTAAGAAATGGATGCACTACAAGCTACATTAACCTACCTAGCTGATTGCTGTGTAGTTTTTGGTGATACAAACCAGGTATGGTTAGTTAGCGGTTGTGTCCTTGCTACATAGTAATGGTTAATGTCAGACCAGCTAGCTGTAACTAACCAGAAATGGTTAAGAGTTGTCTAGCTAACGTTAGCTGTACCTAACAAAACAACGAACATCTATTCGTACCTAACAAAACATCTATTTACAACCATAGATGCGTTTACCGGCTTTGGCTATAGCTAACGATAAAATCATAGCTAAGCAAATGCACGTAGCTAACTATTGCTAAACAGATTGCTAAAACACAAGGCTCGCTAAGCAACTAGATTGTTAGCCAGATATGGATCGATGGATACTATGAAAAGTGACACAGGGCATCTGCTAGTAGGTAACTAGTTAACTTGCATGCATTATAAGTTCTAAACGTTCAGTAGGCTCTGTTTTTATTAATTCCCTTTATAAAGATTAAGAAAAGAGATGATAAAATAAACTATACAAGTAATGAGGTACATTATTACATTGGCACGAACCAGAATCGAACGGTTCACAAATTATACATTTTTTCCCCCAGAAAAATCGTAGAATCACAAATATTAACACCCCTGTTATCAGTAGCCTACTTGGTGGTTCGTCCCTTGGCCATTATAACAGCAAGTAGTCACCACCTGTAGTTCAAGAGTTCAAACCACAAATGTTCAATTGGATTCAGGTCTGGAGACTGAGATGGCCACATCAGGACATTGGTCTTGTGCTGTGTCAACCGTGTCTTAGTTTCTTTGGACGTATGTTTGGGATCTTTGTCTTGTTGGAAGGTCCATCTGCAGCCAAGGTGTAGCTTCCTGGCAGAGGGAACAAGGGTTTTGGACAAAATGTCTTGGTACATGCTGGAGGTTATGTTCCATCTATTTTAATAAGGGCCCCAGGGCCTGTGGATGCAAAAACAACAACAGAGCATTAAAGATACACCACCATGTTTCATCCTAGGCGTGAGGTGCTTTTCAACATTACTTGCATTCTTTGGACACCAAACATAACGCTGATGTGCATGTCCAAAAAGCTAAATTTTTGTTTCATCTGACCACAAGACACGGTTCTAATTGTAGTTCAGATGTAGTTTGGCGAATTGTCTTCAAAAGAGGCCTCCTTCTTGCAACTCTGCCATAAGGCCATTGTCATGTAGGCGTTGTCAAATGGTAGCTTTAGACACCTTGTAACCCCAAGATGCCAGGATGTTTTGGAGATCTTGAACTGTGCCCCTTGGACTTTTTTGCCTCTCGAAGCATCCGTCTCTCCATGTGGGGGCGTCCTCTACCTGGCAGAAAAGCGGTATCTTTTAACTTTGTAGTTTTTTGCAGCCATCTCCTGATTTGTAGATCCAGTTATGTAGTTCCATAACCTTACAATTAATTTCAAATAAGTTGCATATTTATGAAGATTTGTTTTTGTTGGATGCAATTTAAAAGAATAATAGTTAGGGGTATTAATAATGTGGTCCAGATGTTTTCTGGGATTTTTTTAAAATTAAACTAAATATGTTTTTCTTAACAATTGTATTAATGTGGGATTGGAATTTTCTTAAAAATCTCAGCATAAAATATACGAAAATCACGGTTCGGTACGTTTTAGGTACAGCGGGGGGAAAGAGAAATGCTAAACATAAAATTGCTTTTTATTCATTATAAACTTTGTAAACAGTGGCTAATTGGCCATAATTTACTTAACAAAGTACTGAAATGCGGACGAGAGGGAACTTCTTAGCGGGACTCAATCACTTTCAACATATGTTTGAAACCCGTATTCTCGGCAACGGAGTATGGTAGCAGATCTGCTGCTATAAAAACACCTACGTTGTTTGTTATCGCTTTGGTCCGGTCTGAATTATCAGCGAGAAGCTGTTTAAATGCCATGGGGAGCTGGGTTTGCACTCGACTCTGTTTTTTCCTTGCATCGATGATGTTCACATTTGGGGGATTTCGTCTGAAATGAGTAAGCAAGTTCGACGTACTGGCAGCGACATACCCGATCTCAGTTGAACTATACCGGCAAGCTGCTTTCATCCGATCCATTGCTACCGTAGTTCACTGGGAAACCGGATGTTCCCAAACAGGAGACTTTAATGATATGGGAGGGACTTCAGGCTCTGCCTTCTCATTTGTGTTCGCCATAGTTTTGTGTTCGCCATAGTTATATCTTCGGGGGTTAGGGAACTCGGAGTTTTGAATTAAGTTCCACACACAAAAAAGTTCCGCATGTGCGGTAGTGGTTAAAGCAAGATTGCATGCGTACGATTCACAGCGCGTACCAAACCGAAAGTCCTGTACCGAACAGTTCAGTACGAATACGCATACCGTCACACCACACCGTCTTTTGTTCATCTTTATCAAAGGTATGAATAAAAAATGGAGCCTGGTGTGCGTAGTCGACTGTGGTGTGGCTGTGACTAGTTTATCCTGCACAAACTATATGTCACGTTAGCAGTGATGGGGAGCAGTTTCACTACATGTAATTAAACTAATAGTCGAACTACATTTTGCAGTAGCTTGCTGGTAGTTTAACTACATTCAAATTTGCATAGTATTTTTAGTAGTTAATTACTTCTTTGCCATGTTGAGGTGTAGTTAACTACTGGAACTACAACAATTTTTTGGTCTAGAAAATAAAGGAATTCCGTGTTTTCAGAGATCTGTTTCAGAGCGCGTTACATTAGGAACGATCAGCTGGCCTCCAAGTACTTCTTGGATGATGTCTGATGCTTGCGTGCTACGGCTCTGCTTGTTCCAGAGGGCTTGACATTCATGAAAGTAATAAACTACAATTGTTGTTAACATCTTAATCAGGTATTTTTGTGTTTTTTGCAGTCGTGACTTAATTTGTAGGGTTTCGTGTATTATATGACATTTCACATGTAGATAGGATAATTTCTTTCAAAGTAGTTTGAACTACTGTTTCCTAGTTAAACAAACTATATTTCTCTTGAGGGTAGCTTTGCTGTAGCTCAACTTCTTCCAGGGTGAAGTAATTGGTAGCTGGTAAAACTATAATTTCAGAGTAGCTATCCCAACACTGAACCTTAGGTAGAACTACAATAGTTTCAGCAAATTTCTTGTTTCTGGCAACCATCACAGTTTTCTACTATACTTTAGCTGTGATATGCAAATTATTTCCTGATACACTGTGTTGGTATGCTTTTGCTGCAGGTGCCTGGACAGAAAACGTAATTGAACCAAAGTGCCTGGGAACATAAGCTGCATTATTGTAACTGTGCACAGACAGGCGGACAAAACACCCCACATGTGCGCTGCGTGCCCACTGCGCAGGGCCAAGCGCTATGCCTGACCGTGACAGTGCCTACCTGTCTGGTGGCAGTGGGGGAGGCAGCGGCGGGGTAGTGGGTGTCGGTGAAGAGGGGGGTGCAGGGACGGGGCTAGTGGGGGGTGTGGGTGAAGTCAGAGGGGGATCTGGGGGAGGAGGTGGGTCTTGTGTAGGGGGCGGGGCTGGATCAGTGGGCATGGGAGGGGGCGCGGTGCTGGGGAACGGGAGCGGCTGCGGGGGCCAGGGCCTCGGCCTGGAAGGTGTTTGCCGGGACTTCCTGCGCAACGTGTGCAAACGGGGAAAGCGCTGTCGCTTCCGGCACCCGGACTTCAATGAGGTGCCCGACCTCGGGGTGCAGAAGAACGAGTTCATCTTCTGTCACGACCACCAGAACAAGGAGTGCGCGCGCCTCAACTGCCGCTTTGTCCACGGCTCCAAGGAGGACGAAGACTTCTACAAGAAGACTGGGGAGCTCCCGCTCAGGCTGCGGGGGAAAGTGGCTGCGGGGATGGGCTTGTCTCCCACCGACCTGCCGCTGAGCCGTGGTGAGGTGCCCATTTGTAGGGACTTCCTCAAGGGGGAGTGCCAGCGCGGGAACAAGTGCAAGTTCCGTCATGTGAAGAAGGACTACGAGTATGAGCCGGGCAGGGTTGGGGGTGTGGTGGGCGTAGGTGGGGGCGGGGGCATGGGACCAGGCGTTGGCGGGATGGCAAACGCCGGGGCCGGAGGGAGCGGGGGGAGCATTTCGGGACTGGTTGGGGGAGGGGGAGGGGGAGGGGGCAACATGATCGGCATGGGGATTGGGATGGGGATGGGGTGCCCGAGTTTGGTGGGCTGCCGGGATCAGGGGATATTGGGGGGAGGCGGTGGAGGTGCCGTTGGCTTAGGGGGCTGCCTCTCGATGGGGCCCCCGGGGCCACGGCGCTTCGACAGGGGCCCCTGCTCGGTGTACGACCCCCTGTTCGAGGGTGGGCTGTTTGAACCCGGGCCCCTGGAGCCCCCTGTGGACCACGCAGCCCTGCAGCTGAAGCGGCGGAGGCTGGAGGGGCTGCGGCTGGCTGAAGGCGGCGGCGGCGGGTGCCACTACGAAATGGGGGTGCAGGCCACCCTCCCATCCCGCCCGCTGGAGTACAGGTTTCTAGAGGAGGAGAACTCCCTGCTGAGGAGAAGGGTGGAGGAGCTGAAAAAACAGGCAAGTAAAGAAACTGTCGCAAAAGAAAGCAAGTAAGCGTATGATGGATAAATTAAGGACGAAAACAAGGAGTATATAAAAAGCAGACAAAGCCATTTTACCATAGCATAACTAAGAAGCAATTGAACAGTTGCTAGAACATGCAAGTAAATAAATAGTTGCTTACAAACAGGCAAGTAAATGTATAGTTTTAGAGGTGTAGGGCAGTGCTGTATACAAACATGGACAAGGAGCAGCCACTTAAATGCAATAGAATTGTCTGTTTCAGCACATTAAAAATGGGGCTTTATTGCTTCAAGGGCTATTCAATTGGCACTCAACAATTCGGAAAGGAAATGTTTCA